>CAODLS013228839.1:0-24057 GCA_948243855.1 Flueggea neowawraea | reverse complement strand
TAAGTCTTGCACCCCCATTCATAGACGATAATGCCCCTGTTTCTCAGGTTTTTATCTTCATCCTTTGACTGTTGCCATAAAACGAACCTGCACATGTACATAATTTGACATATGAAATCACAAACATGCTATAGAATTCTGTAACAAGTTCAATCATATGAATCAGCACTAATATCATTTTTATTAGATATTTCCAATTACAATAGATTGATGGTGTGAATCAAACATAGTTCTGAAGTTTAGGCTTAACAGCCATATGGATTTCTGGAAAGGTTGAAAATTGCCAATTATTTACTGAGAGAGTAGAGCAGATTGCTTCTTAAATTTACACAGATTATTTGCAGTAGACTTAAATGTGATCCATGGACAATAAATAGGTCTGTAGTAGCAGATTATCATATTTCTGATTGAAAATTTTGATAAGAATGTACAGTAGTTAGATTATTTGCTACAAAGTACAGGTTTACGAATTTAAGACCTTTTCATTTGAAAATCTTGGAGGCTTTTTCAGTAATATCTGATTGAGATTTGTACCATTTTTCCCAGACATACAATGACTATCTAGTATGTCTGGGTTTTGTCTTCTCAAATTTACCTGTGAATTGACACTGCAGCTCTGAGTTTCAGATGCTATAAACCTGTGTTTGGTGTATGCTTTTATGCCAGAAAACAGCATGGCTTGGAATATTTTACATGTGTATACCCACTGGATATGCTGTCGGCTATGTATATGGTGGATTGGTAAGTCATTGATTTTATTGTCATTTTAGAGGTTATCTTTATGAAAATGCTCACTCATAAATGCAGGATATAATGACAAGAACAATAAAGGGACTTACAGTCATTAAATTTTTCCATTTTGTTTTATTTTCATTTCTTGAGCATATTTCTGGTAAATTTCTTCAATTGATGAATAACATTTATCTTCTTATTTATAATAGGTTGGAAGCCATTTTAGTTGGCGCTTTGCATTTTGGGGAGAGGCAATTTTGATGCTTCCATTTGTTATCTTAGGCTTTGTGATAAAGCCTTTGCAATTAAAAGGTGCATTTTGGTGCATGCTTGTTGGATCATTACATTTTGGACCAAAAGATATGTTCTCAGCCTTCTCTAACATTTTTTTTTATGCAGGCTTTGCTCCTGCCAAATCAAAAAAGGCACTGACATCTGTAGAGACAGCAGTCTCTGATGTTCAAGGTATTTTGTCCTTTGATAATACAGCTTCAAGCTACTAACCTATGGATTTACTTCAGTTGAATGCTGACAATACATTGCTTATGTGTTTATGGCAAAAGTATACAACGGATGTGTCCTATTGAGAACATTGAATATGCAGCTGAATACTATTCCACATCATTTAAATCAAACATCTGCAAATCGATAGTGATTTTCATTTCCTTCAACATATATAGAGTCAATGCCTTTCTGAAAAAAGTTGTGTGATATTCAAGTGGCATTCTGAAATCAAGTGGATATTAAAATTAATAAAATCAGGAAGGACTGTGTCATGCATTTTTATATTGTAATGGACCTAAAAGAGGAACAGTGCAATAGATGAGGTCCTACCAATTAAAATAGCATTTCAGTAATCCTGATACTGCACTTATGTCCTCTGCATTCCATGTAACATAATAATGTGTTTTGGTGGTACACAGATCTTTTATGAAGTAAATTAGTCCAGAAATGTGATAGGGCTGTGCTTCAAAAGATTGTATTCATGTATTTTTTTTTTTATTCATTTTATATACTGAACTGAAAAAAGATACAGGGGTTTTAGCTGGTAAAGATGGCACATTGTCTGGGACGGAAGAGTTTGGAGATCAAACCTCTTCCAAGTAAGTTTACTCATTCTCAGTTCATGTATGTTTTATTTATGACCTCAAACATGGTAGTAGACGGGCTCATATGCATAGTTGTGCTTTAAGAATGTCCATTGTGTTAGTTTAATCATGGAGTAGCAAATATATGTCCTTGAAATTAGGTATATCTCATGACTGTCAGTACTGTTTTAATCTAGTATTTTGTTTCAGGTCAAAAAGTGCACTTGATTTGAATCAGTTCTCAAGATTTATGAAAGACATGAAAGTGCTTCTGCTTGAGAAGGTTTTTGTCGTGAATGTTCTAGGTACTATTTTGCGCCAATCTTGTACTATTGGGTCCAGCGTAATCCTAAATATGATAAACATAATTAAAACAAACTAAAGATCTCACTTTGCTTGGATTTTCATGTTTATTTTGTTTCTCCTCAATATTAAACTATTAACAAATCAGTTTCTGGAACTTGTTTTCACTATGAGCTTCCTCTCGACCATCCAGGACTCACATAATCAGAGTCATTTTATCCGTTTAATCTTTATTAATAATTCATTAAACTGCATTTGGCCTTTTCTTTCTCAGGTTACATTGCGTACAATTTTGTCATCGGTGCATACTCCTATTGGGGGCCCAAGGCTGGTTATGATATCTATAATATGGTGAGTTTCAGATTCTATGCATAGTAAAATTAATCATTGAAGACCATGCAATGTAACTATGGTATCATGCTGTTTTGACAGAGCGATGCAGATATGATATTTGGAGGGATTACAATAATTTGTGGAATATTTGGTACAATAGCCGGGGGATTCATTCTTGATTACATGACTTCCACCATCCCAAATGCCTTTAAGGTAAGTGCTGTTGCATTTAAAGACAGAAGTTGGTGCATTTGAATCTGAGTTACTTCATGGATTTAGATCATTCTTAAGTAACAGTGGCTGCATTGCAAAATGATACCATCCGAAAAAAATAAATTTTTGATTGTGGCCACCACTATCTTGGTCCTTTTCCTCAATTCATCAAATTAATGAAAATTTCTACATTGTTAGGGATTTGACAGAAAAAAATACTCAGATTTCTATCATTCACTGTGACACTATATTTTTCCATGATAAAAGGAAAGTTACCCTCACCAAAAACTTTGGTAATTAGAAAACTAGTCTACCTATAAAATTTATCTACAAACTTCAAATATTGCTCTTTTGGCTAGCAAAGATCAAATTTAGGAAGGGGAGAAAAGAATTGGCAGTACAAGGCTGCATGCTGCCTTTTTTAAAAAAAAATTTTCTCAAATCCATTTTTTTTTTATTACTCTCTCAAAGTCCATAAGCTGCATGCTGCCTTTTGCTTTTAAGATTTCTTTTTTTATTTCAAGTTATTCATAATGCGATCTTATATCGTGATATTTCCTTCAGTATGCTATATTCATGATGACGTCGGCCAAATGCCAATAGTGTATTGGGTGTGAAGCTTTGGGTAGCTTAGTTCCCTATTCAGGTCTTCTTTCCATTTGTTGGTTTGAATGAAGAGTTTAAATCTACTTCTTGAAATTGTCCTTCACCACTTTAAGAATTTTCGAAGGATGCCTGGAAATTAGGATCTCATAAGCTCTCCACTGTCACATACTCAGTCACTTTAGATTGAATGCAGACACCAAGACTCCTAATATTGTTCCCTAGCGCCCTTCATAATTGTTAATGTTGGCACTCATTTAATTCCTTGTACATCTTAAATGGAAGTATTTTTTAAGTGGAATGTGCTATATATGCTTAATTGTTTAATCGCAAATTTATCTGTATGGTAATTTATTCTACATTTGCACAGTTTAGTTTTTTTTCAAATGTTTGGACTCTAAGACTTATCGAACTCTTTGCAGCTTCTTTCAGCGACCACTTTTCTAGGGGCCATATTTTGTTTTAGTGCCTTCTGTTTCAAGAACATGTACTTTTTCCTTGCCTTTTTCGCAGTCGGTGAACTACTAGTCTTTGCAACACAGGTATTGTCCTTTCATAAGCCAAAATGCTTTAGTTTTTTTTCTCCTGCATTCAATTTTTATTTGGCAACCACATGTTTACTAGTCTCCTTTTGGTCATTTCTATCTTTAAGCATAAATGTGCTTTTTATTTTTTTGTAGGGTCCTGTAAATTATGTCTGTCTTCATTGTGTCAAACCAAGTTTGAGACCTTTGTCTATGGCTATGTCCACTGTTTCAATTCACATCTTTGGAGATGTGCCTTCTTCACCACTTGTTGGGCTCCTTGAGGTTTGCCTTCGTAACTTCGTTCGCAACCACCAAAACGTATTTCCTAATCAAAAACAGATTGTAATATATTTCTAGGATATGAGAATTATTGAAATGACCAAATTAGGGAACTCATATCACTTGGCATCTGGAGTTCACCTAAAAGGGATTTGCATTGCTTTCTTTATTCTAAAAAACACTTTACCTTGATCTATCTTTGAGTTTCACATTCGCAAAGACACTCCATGAACATGATAGTAGAGAATCATGGAAATCTAGGAAGAAAACTTATGAAATTTTTCATGGTTGATATCTGATCAACTAACAATTATGACAATCAATAATTTTTCCGTACCTCTTTTTTAAAAAAAATTAGGCTTCTATCATTGTATGCATATTTAAAAAATAGTTTTGATGGTTTATTGGATATATCATGCAGGACTATATTCACAGCTGGAGAAAGGCAGCTCTCATCCTCACATCCATTTTGTTTCTTGCAGCCTTGATATGGTTTATAGGTAATGACTTCTTAGTGCTATTTAATAATACTGTCATTGCAACCCGACAGAAATGCCTGCTTGGTCAGACAGTTGACTGAATAGAACATATGTGACGGATCCGGCATTGAAAGAAGACAAGTTTGTTGGTTACACCAGAAATGGTGTACGAACAAAAATTAATTTAATTTTTATCGTTCAGCCACCTGGGAATTATAACCATGACATTACTTAGGCTTTCCAATTTCGAAATAAATGATATGATTAGTCAGCACAATAATTATTACTACTCAAAATGTTTTGCAATGAGTGGAGTACTTGTTTATTCAGCTGTTTTTGATGTATTAAACAAGAATGTCATATACTTCTTGACATACTGAGAATTTAAATTCCTTGGGAACTTTTGCAGGAATATTTTTGAAGAGTGTCGATAGGTTTAATGAAGAAAGTGAGAGCGAAAGGGCAAACACGACACCATTGCTTGAAGAAAAGACACCAGGAGCAGCAGATACTTCTGCAGAACCATAGGTCCCTTTTTTCCAGAGTTGTATATGGTCTTTCCAATTTTGCTTTTTACCCTATATTTTTCGACTTGCCAATATGATCTGAAGTAGCTGACACATCTGATTTATGTAAATAGTTTTAGTTTGTCTGTTTGAGGATTGGTTTGTTAGAACAGAGAGAGGCGAGAGAGCACTGCAAGATTTACATTGCGCAAATGCAAATGTGATGTGTGTCAACATGTCAAAACGACGCTGTTTTCTAGCATTTGATCCATAACAGTATACAACCTCATAGTCACTTCTGACACTCTTGATGTGCTGCTGATCAAATGGCAGGTATAGTGTTGTCTCCATTACTCCAGGTTGTTTTCCATTGACTAGCCTGGGGGGCAACTTTAAGAACCTGCAACACGCCTTGTTAATGGCTCAAGCAGTTCTTGAAGATGCTGAAGCCCATCAAGTCACTAACGGAGCCATGAATCATGAGTCGAGCTTTTACGAACGCAGAATAAAATAAGCATCCTAACCTCCAGCAGATAGGGAAGGTTACTATTCAGAAACGTGGAGGCATTCCATTAGCTGCAAAACAATTGGGAAGTTGTATGCTCTTCATAAAGGATGAAAGGGAATGGATGTATGTGCAAAATAGTTGAGTTACCATCATTTGCCATATCTTAAGCGTTGCTTTGAATTTTGCTCAATATTTCCTAGAAGGGATGAAATCAACAAGGCTCTGTACAAAGTTCGTCATTTGCAAACTCTTATAGGAGTTGACATTGCTGAACTTCCTTCTAAATTGGCATAACATTTTCCTCTTCTTCGCTTGCTAGATCTGAATGCTTCTAGTTCAAGGACTCTACAAGTTAGGAGTTACAGTGGATTTTTCTGTCTCGGATATCTCATCTGTCTCATACAAATGTCACCTCTGGTCGTTCCACTGGCAAGGCGCCATTTTTACAGACTTTGAATCTAAGCCATTGCTATAATCTTCGGGAATTGCCTAATCTTGGAAATATGACAGCTCTGAGACATCTCAATATAACTGCATGTGAAGCACTAACCACCATGTTAGCTTTTCGTGCCAGAGTAGAGTATTTATCTTCATCAGACGCCACAAGTATGGAACTTATCTCCCTAAACCAAATAATCCAATGCAGACTTTGTCAACAGTTTTTGTTGATTTTATGCTAGATCTTTTGTTTCTGGAATTTCTTGACCTTCGAGGTAAGCTGAAGATCAAACGTTTACACAATGTGACTAGTTCTGAGGAAGCCAAGATAGCCAACCTGGGAAGAAAAGACAAATTCGGATTACTAGAACTACAATGGGGCGATAAGCAGAAAAGGGAATTCAGAAAGTTGTTGCGATACAAAAAAAGAAGCCTTCATCTCAATCATCACTTCAGCCCTCACCTTATCAACGAGGGGAGCAACAACATTCTTCAGGATCCTCTCAGAGGCAAACTGAACCTGATTTAGCAGTCGAGATCTTCTCACTGGTCTACAACATCTGTCTATCTAAGAACGTCACAAAATTGAGCAGAGGTGTAAAACAGAAGTTGGTGAAGACTGGCCAAAGATAGCTCATATTCCTCGAATGCATTGGACTATCTACGCTAGTCAGCATGATGCAGCAGGTAGCTCATCCGCTTCATACAAAATTATGTCATTCTTAATCAATTCCAGGTGATGAAAGTGGCAATTGATTCCCTCTGTTTTATTTGCATGGTTTCCTCATTTCCTGCAGTGTTTCTTTCTAAAGTCAAATATGTGTCATTGTGGGTCTTAACGATGGATTATATATTTCTGCATTTCTGACACTTGTCCTGAATTTGATCCCAGTTTTTATGTGCCCTGTAGAAAGAATACTGAGGCATCTTCACTTCTTCTGTTCTTTTACAATATGATGCTTACTTAGTGCTTCACGGGTAGGAATATTTTGGTTTCTGATAGAAGTAAGGGCTCTCCGGAGAATCTGATATTGCTTTTGTTGAAACTTTCTTACTCTGTTAGAGTAGAGGTTAATGGGTTAACCTCAGTAGTTAGTGCCTATTTAGCAGTTTCATAGTTATGCCTTCTGCCATTCCAAAATTATTGGTGTTCTCAGCTACTAGTAATATAAATTCAAATGCAATCTGCAGCTGCATAAACGAAAGAAATCTTTGCAATATGGTTACATAACCTCGAGAGCATGAAATGATTTGTTATCGTAGCATGTGTTACTGCTCGAGAGTATACAATTTAACAGAATTTATAATATGAGTTGCTTTCTTAGCATATATTAGTCGTTGGTTAAATCGCCACAAATCAACAAAGTAAGGCTTCAGCTGAGCCATGATCACAATAGGAGATTAGTTTAAATACAGCGGGCTTGTTTGGGAGGAGCATAGTTTCAAGGCGACGTATAGCATGTATATTATGAAGTAAAGATTTACACATAATTTCATTACGTAGGTGGTTCATTCTTGTTAATTCATTAAGTGTCTATTTAACATCGACGTTAAAACTGCTTTTCGCAGTTTCTAACTGTTTAATAATGAATAAAAAACTCTGATTTATAATTATAATATCCTTTCAAAACGCCATTTTGAAAAAATTAAAATTTATTATTTTTCTTCACCGTAAAAAATTAAAATTACCCACAGCACTTTTGTAACACTCACTACACTTTTAACCAAACAATTTTTTGCATGTATAAAAAACACCTTTATACAATTCTGTTTATTGATAATAGCACGTTCCCAAACCACAACATCAAACAGAACCTAACCAAACTGAAATAGTAAATTTGATACACCATAAGTTAACAAAAATCGCATTCTTCTGAGTATCTCAATATACGAGTAAACATGAAAATATATATCTCATGTACAGATATCACCACTGTTACAAAATCTGCAAGAGGCTAGTCGGAACCGACGTTTGGTTTCTGCACACGCCACTCGTCCAAGGTGATGGCCGACCATGAGAAGCGCACGGATTGACATGATCATCTACCAAGTTCCGAGTAGGTCATATCTTCAGAAAGAACATATTTCGTCAAGCCTCTTCCTCGACATGGCAAGCAGCTATTGCTTGCTAACCCATGGAGTATTGAAGGTAACAGCGAATTCTAAAGAAAATTATGATACTGCAGTGCCAGAACAATCATCATCAACTAAAGGAAGTTCCTCTGAAACGTTCCTGATGAGAACCTGGAAGTCAAACCCTCAGCCATGTTTTCTGAATCAAGTTTAACATTTTGTCTTCCTGCTACCAGGTCTTTCTCACGATCCCAAGGTTTCCATGGATGTTGTCCAACCCACTCTTCTTTCTCTGGCTGCTTTTTTAATTTTTTCTTTGATCGACTTACTGCCTCTTCTTGATGTTTCTGTACCAAAGATTTCGATCGTTTTTGGTTGTTGTATTTATCCACCAACTCTGCATCTGCATTCGCCCGTTTCTTTTCCTCTTCATTTGAAGCAAGTGCTGTAGCTTCATTATATGCTTCCAGATAACTGCCATGTCATAGTAAATAAGTTAGAACATCCTCTCCTGATAAGCAAAACGCAACCAACCAACAAATCAATTCCAACACATCTATAACAACGTCAGGAATTCTTACTGCATCTTCGCCTTCTGAGCTCTGTCTACAGGGGTATCTGTCCAAACACTAGTATCACCACGTCCTTCTTTGGAGCTCATGCTGAATCTTGTAGTTTGCACAGGCATACCAGGCTGGTATTTAATTTTAAACAACAGAATAAAAAAAGATAAGATAACACAAGATTGCAATCAATTATACATGTGCCGTTGTGACCAGTTTTGTTTAGATGCAAAAGTTTATACGAAGCCAACCAAGTAATGCACTCAAAGATCCTCCAACCAATAATCAAATGTTTTCGTTTTGACATCCAACCATCAAAATGCTTTTTTTTTCCTCAGATATCACACGCAAAAGCTGACACTCTTCACTAACTCAATTCACTTTGAAAAGACAAACCAGACATAAAATTTGGGGGAAGTAAAACTGTGAACATAAGGACGTGAAAGAAAAAATGTTTACACGCAGACCTCATCTCACAAGAAAGGTTATAGGAAAAATCTCTTTCCACAAGCTCAAATAACCAAGGTTTGAAATTGAAAAAGAGAAGCATATGTCAGACAGTGAACAATCATGTATTCCTGTGTATACATATTTGTGGGAAATGAAATTATATTTCCTATTTAGGAGGAATAAAATCTACCTATTTAGGAAGATATCAATTGGTGATATAAATCCAGAAAATTAGGGACCGATTCTCTGCTGTAATATTCCTGTAATTGTGGCTTCCTTCTATGATGTGAGTGAAACCTATAAAAGGAGCTGCAACTGCTGTACTTAAAAATAAGAATAAAAAAACTAAAGCTGTCTGTTTATACTGTGAACTGTCTATTCTTTCTTTTGCTGTTTGTTGCTGTAATACACATACATGCATAACTCCTAGGAACATAGATCCCTTTTTATCTGAATGAAATATTGTTTTTCTTTTACCGCCAAACAAGTCATCAGACCAATATAAATCATCCAAATTAGTATGAGACTATGACCATAAATAAATAGCAAGAGAATTGCAACTTATGCAATCTCTGTGAAATGCATGAAAATCGCATCATATTTAGAACAGTGGCTAAAATCTTTTCAAGTGGGACAACTAGCAAGAAAAAATAGAAAAGTAAAGCCTCACTTTTCTTTCAGGTGGGAGTGTTGTCATCCATTCATCTCTTTGAGGGGCCACTTTAACCTCTGTTTGTGCAAGGAGCTCCTCATCACCCTCCATTGATATACCTGGCCAACAATCAACATATAATTACTAGAAAGTACAAACAATGGAACATTCAAGACAACTACAGATAGAAATACAAGTGAAGAAGAGTGCTGTCACCTAGGGACTTCAAGTACTATGCAAGTGAATACGTGGCCAGATAAGTCATAATGCCCATGAAGAAAGAATAATGGATATTCGACATATCATAGAGATTCAGATGAATCGTAGCAGTTTTATGTGTCAACAAAATTCCTTCCACACAACCCAACTGTATGAAAAAAGAATTTGACAAATACTTCACAGAGACATGTTGTCCTTTTCACAAGATAAATTTAGCAATTGAATTTTGAAAAAGTAATTGCATACTGCAGTGATCCAGTAAATTTGAAAAATATTTTTTCATTATTTATAATAATTTTGGTATTGGAAAAGTTTTGTTTATCATTTTCATCATTTAAGGAAAGAATAACGGCTATGACATTTTGTACAACATGATATTAATGGTATTCCTTCTCTATCTACATCTCAACTACATTATAGAACATTGGTTTCTTAAGGTTATGGACCAAAAAAAGGGTGTGATTCCCCCTGCCGTTCCACCCAAAAAGGTAAACTTATGGACCAAAAAAGCTACCTCTGATTTCAACCAAATATTAAAGGAAATGAGAAATAAAGGACCTCCCACATAGTGAAAAGTATGTAACTGAGCCTACTTCAAAGGCGCTTGGAAAGAGGTCCTTTGTGCTCAACTCGACCAATAAATGAGCAAAGCATGAGCTTAGTTATGATTTCAAAGCTTGATTAGTACAAATCTTAACCTTATTTGGCTCATGAGCAAGTTCATGTGAGCTCAAAAATAAACCTACCAATAATTTGTAAATATCTTGTGGACGAGGACAGCTGACGGAGAGAAGATAGTTAGTTAATAGAAAAGAAAGAAATGTAGAGGGATAAAAGAAATACAAATTCATAATAAAGAAATATTATTGACAAGTACTTTGCGAAGTTCAGACCTATAAGAATTGACCAAAGTAGAAAACACTTATATTGTGCAGTTTGCACTAATTAGAGAATCAACCTCAAACAATTTGGTAAGTCCACAATCAAAAAGCATTAGTGTATAGCCTAAGATAATAGCATGCAATCGTATTTCCTGACAATAATTTATTCAACTTAGTGTTCATTCTATATAGTATTGGTGTCTACGGAACTATGATTCAGTTCATCAATAATTCAATCATCAGAATTGATGCGAGCTAAAATATTTCTCAGAAAATAGCCAATCATATTGGGACACAATGAGAGCAAAAGATTTTCCCTACCCAACCCACAACATTCATGGGAAGCAAATGAAAAAAGAAACTAAAAAACTAAGTAAACAATTAAAAAGATCGCCTTGTGATTTTCTCCACAATGCTGCTTCACGCATTGCTTTCAACTCAACCTACATGAAGCTCAGATCATTTTGGGTTACAATGGCAATCAACAAGCCTCAAAACTAGAAGCCAGAATGATAATTCCATGAGAGTACAAACCTTCATATTTTCTTGTTCTTCCTTCAGTTTGATTTTCTCATCCAGCATCTTTCGCTAAAAATAGATGAGAACGAAAAAATTTGACTAAAGCACATTCAACATCAATGTATTTGACAAGAAAAAATCAGTACAAAGGCAAATGACAATGATATTAGCCAAGAACTTATGTGATTTCACAAGCAATATAAAAAATGCATAATCAGATTATAAAAATCATAATTGCATACCAATCTTAAAAAAAAAAAAGATCAGAACATCTTCAACACCTCCCTAGAAAAAAATAGTCCAAATGCAAATTTAGTTTAGTTATGTTAACCAAATTATTTCATCCGTCATTGCATTAGCAATGCTGAACTTGTTTATAACAATAAACAATTTATCAGCTCAAGTTACAGTAATTGATGTAAACACCAAGCAAAGTTGATAATTTTGCCTCATTCAGATAACAAAACTTTTGCATCATTTCCACATTAAAATGCTTTTTAAAGTTGAATTTCCATTTCAATTGAATACCACCATTTTTGTATAATAAAAATAACAGCCAGCTAACAAAAAAAGGGAAATATTGGACAAATTTATACTTCAAAAACTAACATCGGGCATTAGCGCTAAAAGGACTAACCCACTAAATACATTGATGGAAAAGGGTAGATTGTATAATTCCATTTGTTTTTCAAGTATTGTTTTTCAAGTGAACCACCTTAGAAGAAACCAAAACCAAATGAAACTTCTCCAATAAGCACTACCTTAATCACATATTTTAAAGCACAAGATCCCATAAAAATAGATACCTAAATAAACAGTAAAACTAGAAAATTTGGATATGAGAATATTTTTTCTGCATCTCCGACATTAAATATAAAACAACACACATTATAGTCAAAAATCACAGAGCTAAAGCACATTAATTTCCGAAGAACACCAGTACCTCACCATCAACAACATTAGTAAAACAAGAACCCAATAAATGAAAAGGCAGACTAGGCAAAATAGATATCATAAACATTAGAACAAAGCAGTTGAGTTCACAAACAAACAACTACTGGATTTATCACTCGGGTGGTAGAGGTTACGGTGAAGTGAAACAAGTTCACCAAACAACGAAATGGGGAAAAACAAATATATAATAGGCAAAAAAGAAAAACAAAAGAATGTTACATCAAAAGGAAGTCTATATTATAAGATTTACCTTATCTGGATCTTGCAACTCTTTAAAAGCCTTATTTAATTTGATAAAGGCTTGGTGGGCTTGAGGATGAGAACACTTATCTGGATGCACCAAAAGTGACAGCTTCCAATACCTAAGATAACAACAGAATTTATAACTCACATATAACTGCAAGCAAACCTTTTTTAAGATTGTGTAAGGCTTCGGTAGAAACAAAATATAAAACGAATGAAAATGTGATGTATATACAAGAATCTAAAAGGTGAAACCAAAACTTATTAATTATGGCCCATGAGCTTCTCACACCAATGGAACCCCAAATACCACAAACAATGGGGAACTTCAGACAGACATCTAAACTGGATTACTTCATCAGTATCAAGAACAGTGAAACAAAAAAAAAAGTCTTGAGTTTCCAATTAAATCGACAATCTGTTCTATAGATTTACTCAAATCTTTCAACTAAATGCAGAACATGATGGCTAAGTATAATATCTATTAAATGCAATTACTGATTCAGGATAACATTATCTCTTTCTGATTTATTTACCATCTCCAATAACTCAACTGGTAGAATATAGAATGTCTCAGATTTGTAATAAATAAAAAGCCAGATACAAATTCCTACAACTCGTAGAACATTATTTCCTCCTTAAGACTATCACTAGCGAACATTATTTCCTCCTGAAGACAATCAATAGCCTTACCTTTTCTTTATATTTTCAGCTGACATATTGTGGTTCACTCCTACAACATCATATGGAGAATCACCCTCAACATCCATAATTCTCACAACCTGATAAAAAAAAATTTAAAGTAAATAAGTTATAGCAGTGCTCTACAGTATGTATATAGATTTCATCACCACTATTATATCCAAATAATTCTCACAACCTGAAAAGAAAAGATCATCCAAGTGTTGTCACTAGAAAGTTCTAGATACAATTTTTAGATAATAAAAAAGTATAGTGTCTCATTAAATTTAATTCTCTATCTGTAAAGTGATCCTGAAGTGAAAACCAAAGCGATTAGTGAGTTTCTGTTCCACATTTATATCAGGATGTAGAAGCTAAACTAGATAACATTCACTCAACAATCAAACTTTAACGGTAATTAATTATAGATGTTCCAATGCAAGGTCACAGCTTAACATCTTGCATATATAATATATAGCCTCAGGAAATCAATGTTTATTTGACCTCCCTCTTCCTGAAATATATCAGTTTGATAATTTTCAGTAATGGATAAATCAGTAATGAATCATTGCAATGTAAAAAGTAAGGGGGAAAAAAAGACTGGTGATTGAAATGCATAAGGATAATGCATAGAACCTCTTCAAAACGCTCAGCCTCATTTGCTGATTCAGCTTCAGTAACCATGGCAGGTGGGGGAGGTCCTATAAATAGTTCAGTGTCTTCCTCCAACTCTGCTTCTCTGTAGTTTCATCAGAGAAAACACCAGAAAACAACAACATGCATTTATATCTTGGCAAAAGATATTATAATAACACATCAAGTGTTAATATGCCACCACCAAAAAATACTTGCAAACAAGAGGGTGAAATATATAAACAAAATGAACTACGAGGAAATTATTCGCAAAACCTGAGCTCGGCCTGTGCTTCGGTTAGTTTTGCAGCAGCAGCAAGCAACTCAGCAGATGGCATTTCCGGACCAATCACCCTAAAAACAAGTAAAATAAAGTAAGATATGGATAAGAAAAAAAAAGAGTCAAAGGGGTTTAAAGACTCATCATAATCCCAAGAAAAACAGAAGTGCACGTTCAATGGTGAAATTTTATCTGAATTTTGTCTCATAAAGAAGCATGTTAAGATTTATTTGATGGCAGCCCAAGGTCATGGGAGTCTTTGTTCAGATTCTTGTTAAGCAACAATGCCTCAAGATTTACTTACTTCCTTCTCTAAAATTGGGACGACTCCCCCATAAACACCAATAAATGTCTTATCATCATCAATCCTATTCCATCACTAAAAACTGTGTGCCACCCCATCTCAACTTCACTTATGTTTACAGCCAGCAGCCAATAACTTCTCGTACAAATTTTTTTCAAATAAATACAACTATCAAATTCTATCAAATGCATTGCATTAGTTACCTTCTTCGTGGTGGAGAAGCATCATCTTTCGGAGAAGGCCCCGCCAAATTATCCTCACCGTTCGGTTGAGCCAAATTCACATCCTCCAACTGAGCTGAACCATCGACCTCATCCTGGTTAGACTTCATATGAGCTTGAGGGGCGAATAAAAACACCATCCCTATTCTTTTTCAACCGCAAAGAAACAAAAAGCTTCTTCAAATGCTTAATTAAAACCCTCTCTGATAGCCCATTTATGTCCACCGCTTGTCCATCATCAATCATTCCTAAAAGCTAGAAAAACGCAAAATTAAGCTTAAATTAAACCAAAAATAAAAGAAAAATCACGTCATTCAAATAACACGCCGTCGCTACCTGTGTCAAGTCACCACCAACATCCGGAAACTCTTTCAACAGCTCTTTCACTACATTCTCCGGTTCGACTCGCGACTTCTCATGCTCCGAAGAATCTGAACCGGAGCCCGAACCGGAAGAGGAGTCCGACTCGTAATTTCTCCTCTTTTTCGATTTTTTTCTGTCTCTCTCTTTTTCCCTTTCTCGCTTTCGCTCCTTTTTCACTCTCCTTCTTCTCTTCTCCTTCTCTCTCCTCGTGCTCCGGCTACTGTTTCGTGTTTCCTTTCTCCGTCGACGGTGTCGGTCTGAGGACGTTTCGGAGTCGTCGGAGTCCGATGATGACGTAGGCGTTTCGTCCCTACGTTTCATCTTTCGCTTGAAGCGATGCGGATTGGAATTTACGAAACAAAAAGGGTATCAAACTTTTGTATCCAAATAAAATATTAATTTTAAAAAATACATAACAATTTTTAAAAACGCTAAAAAAAATTATTTAAAAAATCCTATATTCTCGAAAATGGTAAAAAAAATTAATTTTTTCGCTAAAAAATAAATGTTAGTATAAAAAGTATATAATTTCTTCTTCAAAATTCTCTAAATGTCTATAAAAATATCTCTAAAAATTTCCAAACATCACAAAATTTTTAATAAGAAATTTGATTTAATGAATTTTTGGTGTAATTTTTTTAAATTAAGCTAAATTATTTTAAATTTTTTTTGATTTTTTAGATATCTCCAGAGGTCTCCAAATGTCTCTAAATGTCTCCAAAAGTCTTCAAATCATTATTTTGCAAACATATTTATGAATTTTAATTATATTTGTGAAAACAAATTTATAACTCGAGGCACTTTCATAATTTTATACAAAATAACAAAGAAGCAGTTAGGGTTTCAACCCTAAACCCTAGTCGTCGCCCCTCTACATAGCCATTCCAACAACAAATAGCACCCCGCCAGAGGCTGACGCTAAACTAGTTCAATCTTCGCTGCTAACCACTTCTCAACAACAAAATAACAACTCTGCACCTTTCTTCGTCTTTGTCGTCGACGCAACTAAACAAAAATGCAGTAGGTGAGACGAGGCAATGACCGGTGAGAGAAATCTAAAGTGAGAGCAACGAGAAGCAGAGTGACGAGAGAAGACGAGAAGCAGAACGGCGAGAAAAATCGAGAGCAAGAGCGGTGAGAGAAGAGTGAGAGTGACCAGAAAAGAGGAGAAGGATGGACGATGAGACCATTGGAGAGAGGAGACCTAAGAAGTAAAAATCAGAGAAGAGAGACGTGGGGCGACTAGGGTTTCTTTAGGGAGAGAGAGACGAAGAGAAACTGTATAGCAGGAGAGAGAACAAGCATTTGAGATAGTAGAGCAGAGAGAGTAACGAAAGTACAGGATAGGAGAGAAAGGAGGAGAGAGATTAAAAATTTGAAAAATGAGCAAAAAATTGATTTTTATTCGAGTGAATGTGACATTTTTAAGATCATGTTTAAAAAAATAGCATATGACAAAACTAAAACTAAAAAAATGGCATTCACCTAATTACCACACTTTGAATTTTTTTTGTCAAAATCTGAATTTTATTTAAGACATTTAGCATAATTAACTCAAACAAAAATTGGTTGAAGAAAGTTCTTAGGCTCGGCCCTTAATAAACTTTTTAGGCCATTTTAATAGGGTTTTTTTCATAACTAATCTACCAAACACAAACATATTTTACAAATAATTACTTAAAAATTTTAACCAAATATATCTGTAAATTAGTGAAATATTTTCTGAAAATAGCCACCTAAAATCTAAAATGTGATTCAATAAATCTCCTAAAAAATAGAAGTTGTCAATTATTGAAACCAGATTTAAAGGAATCACATTTATTAAGATATTAGTTTGATTGCTTAATTCAAAAAAAACATAGAAAATTTTAACCATCAATAATTGGATTAAAAAATATGCTAACAAATATATATTAATATATTGAAAAAATTCAGAAAAACATAATATCCGAAGTTATTAGTAAATTCTATCTGAAACTCAATTGAAACTCGACAGAGATTTTACTATGTCATTTAAATACATCATGATACTGTACAAATACTTAAGTGTTTCATGGACGTAATGCTTTGAATCTTATTTGAAACTTCTTTGAAACTACATTAAAACTATCATTGTTCATACTGGGTTGTAAATTGTAAGGTTTTTTATATATTGAAACTTCTTTGAAACAATATTGAAATTACATTAGATGTCAAGATAAAAATATGGGTATGAAATATTGAAAAAAATTCTAAAAATCGACAAAAAGAATGCAAAACATGGATGGATTCAGTGACCTAAAAAATAGGGGTCGCATCTCCTAATAAATAGGAACAAGCCGAAATTTCTAAATTACGTCATAATATTCAAAGTGGTTAGAGTAAATTCTATCATAAACTCAATTGGAACTCAATAGAGACTGTTATGTCATTTAAATACATCATGATACTGTACAAAAAATTAAAGATTTCATGGACGTAATGATTTGAATCTTATTTGAAGCTATATTGAAACTATCATTGTTCATATTGGGTTAAAAAATTGTAATTTTTTTTAGATTGAAACTAGAATGAAACTATATTAGATGTCAAGATAAAAATATGCGTATGAATGTTTAAAAAATTGGAAATCAACAAAAAGAATGCAAAATGTGGATGGATTCAATAACCTATAAAATAGAGGTTCCATCTTCTAATGAATAGAGAAACATAAATTTACTACCTAAAAAATAGGAAACCAACCTATATTTACCATCTAAATAGTAATATGATAATAATCGAATTTATCCATTAAGTGGGTAAAATTAAAATATCAAAATATACATCTGCATTAGTAAAATTGGGTGGGTATTTTAACTAATATTTTAAAAAGTGGCTATTTTGTACAATTTTCTCATATGATAGGACTAGTTTCAAATCCGACGTTGAGCGGGTAAATTATGCTTCTATATCACCGAGGTCAAATTATTATCTCAAATATCACATCTTGTTTGACTACTTTCTAGAATGACACCTTCTCAACAAATATAAGTAGAATGTTTTGACTTTTCGCGAGAAATTATGGAAAAATTAGGAGAAACTGACTCGTAACAAAATCAAAAAAATTGCCTGAATATAATTTTCAGTTGAGCATGTACAACTGGTGTATAGCTGTATATAGAGTATGAACATAACGTGTACAGGCATAAAATTAATATTTAATTTTTTAAAATAGAAACAAAATAAACTTTTGTTTACTAAATATCAATTATTCTAGATTTATTCTAAGGTTTATGTAAGATCCATTGGTTTTTATTTTACTTTTGTTCCACTATATATCTTGACGTTTCTCAAAATTTGTGCACATCCTCGCAATATTTCCTATCGCACTCCTTACTATTTACAAAAAACACACTAATGGCCCTTAGCATGCTTGATTACATGCCTGTCAACCGTGGAAACCAAAAAAGAAAATGGTAAAGTATTCAATAGAAAGCCATTCTGCCTTTATATATTTGAAGGGGCATTGTAACCATGTTGAGAGTAG
Source organism: Flueggea neowawraea (assembly GCA_948243855.1). NCBI lineage: Eukaryota > Viridiplantae > Streptophyta > Magnoliopsida > Malpighiales > Phyllanthaceae > Flueggea > Flueggea neowawraea. Next base: position 5,507 of record CAODLS013228839.1, on the reverse strand, counting down.
ATATAGCAATTTATACCCTATTCGAAGGGTACCGACCCTACCTATAATCAGTCAACGCAGGTAATACCCACTTTGATTGAGTATGGGTACGGGTACGAGTAAGGTATGGATTTAAAAATACTCTACCAATATCCTTGTCCGCTATATATATATATATATATATATACATAGAGAGAGAGGGAGGAATTGTAGTTTTTATGTAGTTGAAAAGTTATTATTACGGTTTTATATTCACAAAACTTGTTATAACTAAAATATTTCGAACTAAATTTTTGTATGTAAAACTCATTCATATAGTATTGACATAAAAAAATTAAAAATTGATTACCAAAATATCTTATTAGTTATATATATGATATGATACGATTAACAATACCTCATTAATCATTCATACCAACATCTTTTGGTTTTAAAGTGTTTTTTATTATAGAACTAATAGACGAAAATAACTTTTTAAGAAATTTTTCGCAACAAATTAGTTGTATAATTTCTCACATATTTTGGCATATTATTGTTGTAATATAACATCTAGTATATATTTTGGTCTAATATTTTTTCCACAGCAAGAGATTAGAATTAAAAGCTGTAATTTAGAGGTTGCAATGAGAATGTTGAAAATTGTATTCATCTTCATCTTTGTATAGTATTTTAGACTATAATTGTTGTATAAATTATATATCAAATGATAACTTATCACATTACTATTTCATTAATTATATTCAATTGTAAATTATAACTTTTACATATTGTGTAAATATAATATTTCATATTATCTCGTATATTTTTTAATCTATTGTTTTAAATTAGTGATATATAATTTTTCAAGTTAATTAACTAAATTTAAATCATGGATAAATAAGTACCCTACGGGTAAACAAATACCCTGAGGGTAAGAAATGAATAATAATTTTTGTTAGCCACACAAATACGAATAAGATATGAATATATAATATAAACTACAAATATAAATAAAAATATTAATATATTTTATTCATTGTCATTCCTGGTTGACAGATTGGAGGAAGGAGTTGTGGGGTTATTGTTTGGATAGTTTTTTTGATCGAGAGACTGTAGGTGGTTTGTTTAACACCAATAAATTGCTTACAAGTAATATATCAGATCTTAATTTAATGTTATAGACCTATAGTGGACTGTTTTTCAAGTTTCCAGAATAAGCATTTATTAAATTAGAGCAGTATTAATTATTAATTCTTGATTAGTTTTTTGTTTGACATTCGAAGCCATATTAAACTAGTGTTGTTTATGCAAAAAAAAAAACTAAAGTGATCGAAAGAAGTGATTTTGCTGTTCTTTTAGAATTTTAATTGAAGGTTGCGGGGATCATGAATTTAAATGATGGCAAATTTGTCTTATCATAAGCAACTGACAATGTTCAAAAGATTTATATTCTTTTAAAATTTATATTCAATAGTAGAAGTATCAATTTTTTTTGATACATAACATCCATTTTTATGACAAATACAGAACATATTTAAAAATTATCTCATTTATTTTCTAGGACCCCTAGAATTTCAGAAAATTAAAAGAAAATCTAGAAATTCATAACGAAAAAACAATAAAGAAATTTTAGTCTAAAGATTAGTATAAAAGATATTTAGTATATTATTAAAGTCAACAATAGTGACTTATTATATTATATTAGATACATCAATAATAATGATTTGTTATATTATGTTAGATAATTTTGCGGGTACAAAATTATGATACTATAAAATTGACATAAATTTTATTTTTTGTTATATTCGTGTCATATGCAGTGATGGGTAATAGAATTCAGGATTCGTCAAGTACTACATTCGAGTCAAGCCACGAGCAAGTGTCCTATGAAAGGTGTTTGCCACGTGCAATTTCTTACCTCCAGACTAATCAAAACCAGGGGATGGCGACCCACAGATTATTATCCACACTAAGCCCCACTGCGCATATATAAATTAACTCCTCATCAACAACTAGTTTTGGCTTTGATCGTTGTGCAACTGACAATAATGTCACCTACAGCATCAATGCTTATTCTATCCAACCACCACCACCACCACCACCATAAGTCCACTCTAACCCCGCCATCACAACCGTCTCCTCCGCCACCGCCAACCACCTGCTTGTCCTTTCTTGGTGCTAAGTTCTTTGCTGTGCACAAATGGGTTGATCAAGAAAATAATAGGATGGTCGAAACAAGAGTCCAAGAAAATGATGTGTTCGCTGATGTTGGTTCTTCTTCAGGTTTTGATGATTCGGCCGTGGAGAAGAGGTTCCAAGAAGCCTTTCAACATAGCTGCTGGTGCTAATTAATGGCGTTTGAATGTCTTTTTTTCTTTCTTTCTATTATTTAGTAATACAATTGTAAATTTAATGAAGGAAAATGTAAGTTAGCACCATTTGTTTGCGACACAAATAATATTTTAATATATGATTAAAATTGAAATTATGAAAAGTGCTTAGATAATTATCTGGCCAGTCCTTGAGAGTTGGATAGACTTACCAATTTACCCAACTTTTTTAACCTTAGTAGTTAGTCCTTCATGTTAGTAAGATTTTTTAAAATTTACATAAAGACGAGTACAAAATAAATATAAAATGAGTACAAGACAATATATAAGTATGAGATGAATAAAAATGAGCTCAAATGTTAATGCTTGATGTAGCAAGTTTTTCATATAATTACGATATTCTATTTGTTATCTAATATATCATGTATGAAATAAACATTCATGATACAAATATTTCTTACATAAACAACGATAAGAAGTATTCACGTTTAATTTTACGGGCACAAAGTATATTGCAAGTGCAAGAATAAGAAGCATTTACGTTTTAATTTTGCATGCACAAAGTATATTACATGTATACTCAACTAAGAAAAAAATTAGATTTAATAAATGCTTAGCCACTTAGCCCCCAAGATTTGTAGCATTTTGGTGATTGGGTAACACAAGATACAAATAAGTATAAGATAATATAAATGAGTACAACACAGGATACAAATGTATACAAATGGGAAAGGGCACATGCAAATGAGTACAAAATGAATACTAAATGCGTACAAATAACTTCATCAAAGGTTAATGCAGACTTGCAGCAAATTTTCCGTATAAATATGTATTCCATTATGCCATCTAATGTATCAAGCATAAAGAAAAATTCATTATACAAATGTTACATGAATAATAATAAGAAGAAGTTCCATTTAATTTTGTATGCACAATTTAAGTTGTAAGTGAAAGTGTAGTTTGTAGCTAAGTCTATGACTATGTTGACTTCACACAAACTAAGTGAGGGATTGAAAGTGTAGTTTGTGTGTTGTCCAACTCCCACATTGGAAAGAAACAAACTTGTTTTTTGATTTATATGACGTCATCCACTCAATTTCATAAATTAGATTGAGAGAGAAATGATGGGTTGGGCTTTAAATAATATATTTAAAGTCTTTAATGGCACTTGGGGCATCAATCAAAACAAAAGCCAAGCCTAATTCGAAATTAAACATTATCAGTTAATTTTGTTGGTCCTTATTTTCTGAAATAATTTTCAATTATGTCCTAAAGGTGTGTCTCTTCAATACAACTATTCATTTCAACCATTTTTTAATGTGGTTTTCTGTCCTCTATAATTGAAGAAGTTCTTAACAGAAGTTAGAATGCCTGCAAATATTTTAACTTGGACTTTGAGTAATCCTAAAAGTGATTTGCGGAATCACATTTTGCAGATCTAGTAGGGGCAAATAAACACCTAAAAGACAGTATTTTTCACACCTCAAAGTCCTTGCAAATTCCCCTTTCATACAATATTTTCCTAACAGTAAGTACACTCAATTAATAAATAAATAAGCTTAATACATATTCAACCCTTAAGACTTGTATCGGTTTGGTGATTGAGTACAAATGAATACAAACAAGTATAATGTATCAGGTATATAAAAGAATTCTTGATACAAATATTTCTTACATGAATGGTGATAAGAAGCATTCCCATTTAATTTTATATGCAATGTATATGGTAAGTATACTTCGCTAAGAAAAAAGCAAGCTTAGTACATACCCAACCCCCCAGACTTATAATGTTTTGGTGATTGTGTTGAGTTCAGTTTTGATGATGATGAATGCAAAACATCCATGAAAAAGGTGCAAAGTTGAAAACCTGCTGACATCTGGCCATAAAGCACCTTATAAGTCATCAAAGCACATTGATGCATGCATAGTTGTGTTCTACGCACACAACAGAGCCTACAAAGCACGTAGATGTGAAACAGATGCTACTGGAACTGATTTATACACATCTATGCATGTTGTATATGTAATCAACGCACGTTGACGAGCATCCAGTTTGATGAGGAGAAAGCCAAAACACGCAGATGCACGTAGAGATGAGTGGTGTGCACACTAAAGAGCAAAAATGTGATCGTCAAAGAGAATCTCTACGCACGCAGAAGAGAGAAACAAAGCACGTAGACAAAGCCTGACTGAAATAAAGCCAAATTCTGTTACAGCTTGTCAGAAGTTCAAAAGAGAATATTCTCTGACATGAATTCAGAAAGTATCAGCACAAAGAGCCACGCCAAAGCATGAAAATACAAAGGTGTCAAATGAGGTGAGTTGGACTAGCTGACAAAGTCAAGACGTTCCTCAGGAATTCAAATTTAAATATTCCCCTGACATTGTCTGATGCAAATCACGTGCAAATATCAGAGTTGTAGACTTGATAGAATGACAACGCACGTTAAAGTATCACGAACACACGTGGAAGAAGTATGGGCAACGTGACAACATTCTGGAAATTCGAAGCAACGCACACAAAACATCATACAACGCACGCTGATCATTGAACAATGCATGTAGAGGAGCTACAACACACGTAGGATACCTCACTGAGCATCAAATGTCAACGATCATAATCCCCAATAGTCACCTGCAAGATGATAATAAACAGGGGACAAAACAAACAAAGAAAAGGGGGTCAAACCCAGTGAGTGAGGAACAACACTCCAGATTGCCTCATACGTGCCTCACAAAAACTATTTTGAAAACAATTCAAAAAATACCACATGCAGATATATTCAAATACATATATACACAATACATACGTAGTAGGTCTCAAAGATACATTTCGAAAACGTTCGCAACCAAAGCAAACAGCATGCACGAAAACCTTCAGGAACTAAACCAAAGATCTTTTCAGAATCAACTCAAAATAAATCAAAGTTAAATGCTTGTAAAACCAAGCGAGGTTCTCCATAAAACCTTTTGTCACAACGAAGGTTCCAAAACAAAAAAAAAAACTCTTTTTAAGTTGTACTAACAACTTCGGAAATCAAAACCCTTTTAAACTTAATCAAAAACTTCATATCAGAGTTCAAAAATCTTTCTATCCTTGCTAGAAATTTTAGAATCAAAATCGCCACATAGGCATCGTAATAATAATATTAATAATATTATTATTTCCGAAAACATAATATCGCGGATAAAACGACCAGAAACAATTCGTGATGTGGT
>CAODLS013228788.1:0-10311 GCA_948243855.1 Flueggea neowawraea | reverse complement strand
ATCTCGGAAACCACCTTTGCACACAGTGTTCACTGGATGGCAAGAGGCCGCTGCAAGGACTGGTTAGAGGAGATGCTCCCACGTTGTTGGCCTGAACAATCTCCATCCTCGCCTTTTTCACCAGCATGTGAATGGTACACCGAGCTCTGCAAACTGCTATGGTAGTGACCATCTCCATTCACATAGTTGTGAGCATTGAAGTTGTAATGAACTTCAGCCATTCTAGTTCCATGTTTGGCTTTGGAAGAGTTCCAAGTTTCATTAGAGTCGGATGGCAAGGCTTCTGATCCTGATGAACTGCCAGATTGAGATGGAACTGAAACAGAACCGTTGGCCTTCTCAGTTTTCTTGGAAGCTTCAACTTCAGATTTCTTCGCAAACCGGCCTCCAGTGCCTCTTGCTCTTCTCATAGCATGCTGATGCCGCGATTCATGAAGATATGGCTATAGAACACAAAAATGATTGTCATGTTTGGCTCATTCAAAGAAATTTATATGTATGCGACACAAATACATATCATAAAAATTTCCATCATCTCATTCCCACTTTATCTAAATTTCGGTCACAACTTCAATTCATTAAAAATATATTAAAATAGGATATCATGCGTGCTTCAATTAGAGTCAGACTCCCAAGTATTGAACCCATTTCATAAATCAGAGAAAATAACAGAAAAACACACAAGATTTCTTTGTACACTGAGTGTGCAACATCAAAATTTCCTATAGTTCCATTAACGAGTGAAGAGCTTTAGTCAACTCAATCAGATAACATCTTATTCAGATAATTACTAATTGTGCCTATATTTGATAGTACAACATATCACAACTTCTGAGGGTACATAGAGAGTCATTTGAAAAAATTGCATCTCCATTGGAGAACAGGAAATTAGCACATCATTTGAGTATATGTTAGCAGCAAAAGTCATCTCACTCAAAAGTAATACGTGAATTACCCCAGTACATCTTGAGTGATTAAACCTACCTTTCTAACTTTTATCAACTTCTTCTCAACCTCTGCTTTTGCACGTGCCTGTCTTCGCCTCAAGATCCCTTGGTACTGTTTGGCATTCACATAAACAGGTTCCTGGGCCATCTGGAGGGGCAACGGCATTCTAGCATGAGGCATTCCAACAAGATGAGGATATCCCTGATCATTGGATGGACTTATTATTAGACAGTGTATTCCATGTCTTGGCAAAATGTAAGATTTATGAACAGCAAGACAAATACAAGAAAAGTCTTTCCAGTGAAACAAATAAAAATCCCCACAAATAATAAAAAATCAATCCCTAAATAACAAGATTCACCAGGATAAATGCAGATCCATTTACAGAAAACGAGAAATAAAAGGAGAAATAGTGATTTCTTATCCACTTACTGTCTAAGCAAGTCAAAGTTATTAACAACGATAATTGATGAATTTGATTTTTTTTTCCTCCTCAAGGATTGAGCATTCTAAATTATGCTTAAAGACGTATACCCTCCAAATGTGCAGACATAAATAACTAACTCAGAGAACAGTTGCTGATAAATATAAGTTACTGTCTTTCCCTGCCAAACCAATGATCTGACATCCAGGAAGAAATCATAGGTGAGGATCAAGGTTAAATGTGAATGGGTTTGATTCGGGAGCCCCAAAGAGCTTAAATTGTTGCCATCAGACAAGCAATAAAAAGAAAAAACCTTACTGCTCTAGTTTCAACAAAATTACATCTTTTTCCTTCTTCCTGATTAGAGTATATCCAACAGACTCTTAAACCTTGCTCTTTCCTGTATTTAGGTAATTTAGGTGCTCCAACAGCCTCTTAAGTTCCAACTCTTTCCTAATTTGTCAAAGAGATGAATAGTAAATCCTTAAACATGAGAGACAAAAAGTGGCTCTTAACAATTATTGTATTAATTTTTCTCTCTTTTGTATATTAACAAATATAGTGTGGGCTTTACTGTGCAGAATTATAATTTTATTAATAAAAATTGAGTTAAGAGTGACATAAGAGTGTTGTTGGAGTGTGCACAAATTTAAAACCTAATTAAATTAAGAGTTGAATAAAATAAAATATAATTTGGAGTACAATAAGGAGGCTGCTGGAGATGCTCTTAAGATGCTTTTAGAAGCAATTCTCGTTTTTTTAAAGTACATGAACAGTAGTCCAGTTAACTCATAATTTATTGATGTTTTTTCTAATTCCGGAAAGAAATGCCGTCAATTGATGAACATGCAATTCATGTTAGCTACTTATAATAAGTTCACAAGTTAATTGGTCTAGAAAGAAACTAGACTGAGAATCTATGGCCCATGGAATAGAGCTAAGCTTACATACCAAAGTCTGATGCCCATAAGTTGCCATCATCCCTGCATAATACGGATCCTCATATGGATTTGATGCACATGCCTGCAAAACAGTTGCAGTAAGACCACTCATCCATTAATAAAGAATTATTGAGTACTTAGCAAATTTAAAAATCACAAATCTTTACTTCATGAGATTATCAATTAGCAACAGGATACTCTTGTGGAAAAGGGAAGGTCTGGAAGGAGCCGAAGTAGTGGAGGCGCTTACAATAGAATGACCAACAAGTTCCAGCTGTGAAGGCTGTGTGAGGCACTCATCATGCATTCTGGTCATACTTGAAGTAACATGCTGTGGATTTTGGTGGTCTTGTCCACCGATACCAACCAAAGAAAATAACACTGTTAATATTATAATAAACAAGATGTGCCACTCCCGGCAAAGAAGCTTACATTGGCATACGTATGCCACAAAGGGGCCCAAAACAAGCATTTATATAAATCTTCTCAGATGACATACATAGTTGTTCTACATATTAACATTATCATTCTATTTTGGCATCCCAAGATAAGAATGCTGAAGCAATAAATTAATCTGGGAAGTTTGACATTTTAAACAAGTTTAGAGCACCAATGTCAAATCACATCGCAAATCTAAAATTCCATATAATTAACTATTTTAGAAGAAACAAAAACTTATGGGAAGGCAACAGGAGAGGAAGAGAACTGCACAAAGAATACATGTGAACTTGAAAAGGGAAGTCCAAAGGAAAACCAGACTTATGAGACAAAACCCCAGGTTGTCTGATCAGATAAAACCAATTTCAGGTATGCATAAAGTATGTTAACTATATTGTCAACATATGTACATTCAATGGCTACCATTAAGAGACGCAAACTCCATGCCCACAAATTTAGTGTCTACACAGCGGAACCCTGTGCTGCAGAGCCAGTGCAATAGTCCACACCATAGTCTTAGCCACATTTTAAAACCAAGGACTAAGAATTACCTAATCGTGAAGATGCAGTGGCTTGCGAATCCTTAGTTTCATCCTCCACATTTGGTCTACCATTCTCGGTTGACTGCTCATCATTTGAATCAGAACCATTTGGGTCTTCTGATGAGGATAAATCCGGGACATTCGCCCCTGCTACAGCTGGAGATATAGTACTGTAACCAACAGTCCGCCACCAAGGTTCAGAATTATCTGCATAGGGTTGAATGACATGTGGATCAGGATCTATCTGGTTTGCACTTTCAGACTTTGACCGCATGCCTTCCAAATCCTCTCAATTAAATGCTCGTTCCCAAATCCCCTGCACAAAATTCGGAAGGCAAATAGTAACTTTTCGCTGGAACAATATGATGCCTGTAGTGGCCCAACATGTAAACGCTTCATCACGTCAACAAAAAACACACAGCTTACTCAGTAAACAATGTCTTGAACAAGCTTTCACCTGGTAATAAAAGGAAAGTGTTTTCAACACAACAATCAGAAGTTCCTTATTCGCATTTTCACTGCTGAATTAAACAAGCTAAAATTATCAACAGCAACATGCAATGACATTTACAGGAAATATAAGTCATTCTAATTTCAATTACACCTTCAAAACCCACCAAAGCAATTCCATTAAACCCAAGACCTTCAAAACTCCAAAAGAAACTCTCCTAATCAATAATTCATCACAAAGCATCAGTTCTAGTCAATAAACACATGCCCAACTAAGTCTCCACACGTTCAATTTCAGCAATTAAACATACCCCACATTTCTCCACAATCAAACGGAAAGAAAGCTCCAATCTTTACACAACAAAACTAAAATGCTCCACATGCCCATATCAAATTAACCTTCAGTTTCGCCAAAAAACCAAAAAATATCAATTCAACCACATAATTACCCAAAACCCCCAATAAAGAAGCAAAATTTAAGATTTTTCATTCAAATTCGACACAATTTTTTTAAAAACTATAGAAAAAGAGGAAAAATTCAGTGATTGAGAGAGCTACCTGTTCCAAAAGAGACAAGAACCCTCGATTCGGGGGAATTGCTTGAGAGACTCGATAGTCAATAGAGAGAAAGACAGAGAGAGGGAGTCAGAGTCAATGGTGTTTCTATGTTTTTAGTGATTGTTTGTATCCTAACTGATACTAGAAGAGTTTAAACTCTTGTTTGCTATGTTCACCGGTTCTTCTTCCACGTAGGTTATTTTCACGGACACGTGGATGCCCTGTAACCGGTAACTCCCTTAGCCGGTTGTTTCCTTTCATTTTTTTCTTTTCTTGTTCGTTCTTTATTTCAATAAACTTAATAAACAACAAAATTTGAGGATATGCATAGTTATTATTAATAATCTAGCTCCTTTTGTTGGTCACAACGGTGATTATCTAGTTCAAATAATGGAATGAGCAATAAAATGTTTCTAATAACATTATTTTCTCATCAAATTATTTGGTATTGAAATATCTTTTTCATATTTGACTAATTTAACTTTTTTAAAAAAATTGACCTAGATAAAATTTTCATGATAAAATTTTCTTTATCAAATTTTAAAATTTTTACTATTTAACATTGTGATTTAAGATATGTCTTTTGAAGAAAAAACCCTCTTTGTAACAATGTATATTCTGTACATATCACTACAAATACTACGAGAAGTTAAATCTAAATGTTTAACTGAAGATTCAAACTTTAATCTAAATCTTTCATCCATTTAGATTAAAGGACGGTGTTGGTTCTTACTCAAAAATTCAGACCGGAAGAGTAGTGCAATAATTTTTATGAACACTCAATAAGAAAATTTTGTAACCATAAAGAGAAAATAAAAGTGGAAGTTTTGGAACGGAAACCGGAAATGGAAGTAACCGTTGGTTTTTGGAGGGGACTTATTTTATTTTTATTTTATTTGTTAGAAGAGGAGAGGAGGCCCACGTGACACGCACTTGACCGGTAAAATACGGGAAACGCGTGGCCTCAATGTGGGGCCCACTCCACTCGTATAGTGACAGAAGAGCACAGGACAGGTGGCATGTTAACTTCAATATTTTTATTTCATTTTTTTTTATTTTTTTTGTCCGATTGATTTTTTTTTATTTTGAAAACAATGGTTAAATACAATATTTTATTATCCATATTATTTTATTTACTAGCTGCCACAGCAACATGTGAACTTTACCCGTGGGTTATGGTTCGGAGTTTTGACAATCTCATTAAACTATAAATTTATAAATATAATGGGTTTTTATTAACTTTTATGGCATATTTAATTTTTTAAAATATATATTTATTTGGTGAAGTTGGCAGTGGCATGAATTACAAAAGTTTATCTTAGAAGAAAGAAGGTGTCAAAATTGAGATTGGTACAATGACAATCCAACAAATTTGCCATATAGTTGGCCCATCCAAGCCTTCAACAGCCGCAACTAATAAGCCCACAATTTTGGGCCCACAAATGATTTCTAACTCCTCCTTCCGGTTCACTGCCTTTTTCGGGTCCCAGCTCACAAACCCATCGTTTTTTTGTCATTTTTTGTAAGTCATATTATCTGTTTCTATTAAGAATCAAATCATCGACTCTCTTTAATAGTGGAGACGACTTCAGTATAAATGAACTTATAGTAAAATTTAATTTTTGATTTGACTCTATTACAACTAAGTTACAAGGTTATTAAAATTTAATAAAGGAAAAAAATTCATATCCCTTAATTGGTAGCCAAAAGAATTGTAATTGTCATTATAATTTTACTAATAAATAATTATCATTATAATTTCCTTATAAAAAAATCAAACTGTAGCAAACTCAAGAAAAGAGATTCATTTGAACTGGTTTTCTTTTTTTGAAAAAAAGGGGGAAAAATCAAAGGTGCATGCAATAGATCATATGTGCATATAAAAATGGAGATTCCTGTTGACTGGAGTAATCGAAGGATAAATGGATCAGACAACATTCATTGCCTTTGCTGATCAATTTGAACATTTCTTTGGGACAGATATACTACTGGATTCTATATCTTTGTTTTGCTCTTTCTTAGGTCCAAGCAAAAAGAAAGAAGGATGGATGTTGAGACATTTGATCTAGGGTTATGTCTGCAGCATCTTACAAAAGCTACAGGCTAAGACCCAACCTGAGTTTTCTTCTTGTTCTTTCTACTAAAGGTTGCTGGGCAACAAGATTCTGATTGTATTAGCCTTTGACCAAAGATAACAATGGAATTAATATTTGATGTTTTTAATATAAAACTTTTTCACTAGAATTCCTCACCAAGAATTTGATGCTACATTGAGTATGTTGGCGCTAAATGTACTTCCGAAATGGATAAACTTTCAAAATTAAAAAAAAATATTTTTTTCTTTTATCGGTAAAAAGGGAACATGGGGCTACCGATAGTGGCGTACTCCTGTTGAGCATGACCATGCAGGTTGGTACTCCCTGTTGGGAAATGTACTCCCTACTGTGAAATGTTGTTTTGCTCGTTGGTAATCGAGAGAGACTCACCAGGACACCTGCTGGAAGCCCACAACGAAATACACCCAAAGAGATATTCGAAGGCACCACAGGGAGACAAAGTTGGGTCTCGAACCCAGGCTTTCCACGAAACATTGCTTCATTTACCGTTGGACCACCTCCCAGGAGGTTAAAAAAAAATACTTTGTTGAGAAAGAAAAACATGCTATAATATGAAAAATAATAGTAACTACTCTTTAAAATAAAAGTTTAAGAAACCTTAAAATTACCATAATTTAATTAGCTCTTCCTATAAATATGCTCCAAATTAGTCCTTTGAGGATGAGGATTTTGGTTTGTCTTGATCATATTCTTGGCACAATTGTGTTTACATAGAAAGTAAATCAAGTGCCATTCCGATATGAAGCTGAATTCATCTTTGGTATTTGTCCGTCACACAAATAGTTCAAGTATATACGTAGCTACTAGCTACCTTTATCTGAATTTAGAAAGACAAGAGGGTTAATTTCAAAAACTGATCTTACATATATATACATATACTTACTATATATTGGGAAAGTAATCCCACGTTGAGAAAGTATAAAATAAATAAGTGGTTTATAATAATGTGAATGGTAGACTTAGTTCAAGCTAATTGGTTTTGTGCAAATGGGTTCCACTACTTGCATATTTATAAGTCAATGTATGGATGAACCTATGGACTTCTATATGGTATCAGAGTTTCATATCCTAACCAGGTGGATCTTAGGCTCATGTTTGAAGCTCCTCGTTGTTGAACTGATGGTAAAACCAGTGCAGATCAAAAAAGATATGCAATAGCTTAATACCTAAAAATTATTTAAGCACTAACCAAAAGTTTTAGCTTTCTCTTGTAGTAAATAGTGAAGAAACTAATCGAATGTTTCCTTCTCTCTCTCTCTTGGCAAAACAAAATAAAAGTATTCTTTTGATGAAATCACTCAATGTTTATACACCATTTTTTTATTTGATTAATTTAGTTATAGATACCATTCCAATATCTCACCAATTCAGAGTTGAGACAGATCTTTGCAAGCAACAAAACTCATTCTATTCCAAAAGATACCTAAGCAAAAGTTTTAACTTTCTCTTGTGGTAAATAGTGAAAAAACTAATTGAATGACTCTCTCTCTCTTTCTCTCTTTATGACTCTTGGCAAAACAAAATAAAAGTATTCATTTGATGAAATCACTTAATATTTATACACCATTTTAGTGTCTGATTACTTTAGTTGTAGATATCATTTCAATATCTAACTAATTCAAATTTAAGCCTTGACAGATCTTTGCTAGTGATAAAGTTCATTCTACTCCAAAAAGTACCTTATAAGGAGAAATTTCTCCTTAAATATAATTCCATTCATACTTTTTTTTTAAAAAACAGAAGCCATTCATACCTAGGCAACATAAAATTCTTTTGATACTTTTAACACTTTAATAGATGAAGCTCGCTTAGATCAATATCCTTTGTGATTTTAACGCAACTCAATAAAGAAATGTTAGCAAATTAATGATTGTTAGTGCCCTATAAGGAAACTAAATAAAAGGGGGCGATATATTTACACAACATATTGCTGTAGAAGTGAATTGTTGTTTGACATAAAAGTGAGAAGATTATCATCGAGCTCCGTTGTGAAAGAGGCGACGCAACCTCGGATTCTAGAAAAAGCATTTATAGCAATGTAAACCAAAGTAAAGTTTTTGCGGTTGATTATATATAAATATATAAGTACATGAATTACAATTAAAATAAAGAAAAAAAAGTCGCTACTCGCTAGAGAGGTACACTTCAATTTCATATCCATTTACCTTTTAAAGGACAACTCAATCAATTTTGTTTCCTCATTCCAAGGTCTTCATATATATTCTCTCTACTTTCACTTTTCAACTAAACACACGTTCTTGTTTTATTTTTGTCCGAGTTAAAAAAAGAAATTAAAGTCTTAAGATACAGTAAAAGATGCATTACAATTTCTTTAATTATGAGATCTTTCCGTCTCTCTATGTGCATGTATGGTAGAGATTGGAGATTCGATTTTCTTTTCAAGGAGTATTAATTATAGTAGAGTTAATAATTTTAACTTTTTCAGTAATGGGAGCATCTTATGGGTAAATCTGAACTAATTTCTTCTTTAATTCTTGGATGATTAAGATGACTAAGAGCATATTCAATGGTGCTCTTTATTGTTTAGAGTACTTTCGATAAAAATAAAGAGTAACTTTAATTTTATAGATTCAAAATAAAAATTTTCTCTAATGGTACTTTTTAACTCTACTTGTTATTTTGTTAACTTTCATAAAACATAAATGTATAAACAATTCAAAAAAAAAAGACTATTGGAGAGATATGATGATTAAATAAAACATATGGAAACTATTTACTTTATTAATGATAAATAAATAAAGAGCCAATTTGACTCTTTAAAAATAAATAGTTAAGCACACTTTTTAAAAATAAATATCTAAGCACACTCTTTATGTTATATTTAGAGATAAAAAGTGAAATAAAAAGTATATTGAAGTTTAATTTTTAAGGATAACTCTTTATAATAAAGATTATTTTAGATTTAAAGAGAGTGTTGGAGATGCTCTAAGCGAAATAGATCGAAACTAATTCATTAATTGCTCAACAAAATCAAATTTTGTCGTCCACTAGAGCCATGGAGGAAATTCATAAGAAGGTAAATGAAATGTGCAAAGAGTCGTTTCACACATGGGGTACTGGATTGCAAATGGATTTGTTTTCACACTCTTGAGGAAGATAGGGAAGCAATGGTGACTTTATAACGTAATATCATAGATGAAATAATGCAAACCATGTAATTTTTTCATGGTGATCACTCTTAAGTTGACCCTGAATATTAACTTTTTTGGGGTTTTTTGATAAGTTAAATTACTCTTGTAATCTTTACTCTTAGGCCGTGTACTTATTTGCACTGGATGTTTTCTAAACTCTTTCATTCTAGAGGAATAAAACTTCAATGATCGACTTATTAAAAAAAAACTAATAACGTTCTAACTTCGTGATACTAAAACAGTCTCTAATAATAAAGAGTTGATAGGATTTGATTTTAGTAAAAAATAAATTGAAAAGGAAAAATTAAGACATGATGCATTTAATTTTGTTCAAATTGTTTCTAAAGCTTTATAAGAGTTACTTCTTAGAAAAAAGCTTTATATGAGCTACTATATAATGTGATGATTATATATATGAAAGAGAGAAATTTTTTTATTGGTCGTTTTATTTGCTCACAATAGAAATCAAACTCTTAATCTCTTAGTTTTGTAATACTAATAAATTACAAATTCATTGGTCATAACGACAATGTTTATACAATATTGTTTATAAGAAAACGTTTTAAGTTATCAAAAACAAAATTGTGAGATTAAGATGTGTAAAATGCTTTTGTGGAGTTAATCTTGGAGTGAGAAATTACTTGATTTATAAAGGAAAAACTTTTCTCCAATAATTGTGGTAATCAAATGATTGAGACCAACTGATACTATGAAAAGTGAAAGAATGGAGGTAGATGCATG
>CAODLS013228528.1:0-10257 GCA_948243855.1 Flueggea neowawraea | reverse complement strand
ACAGATGTTTTTATTACAGACAGCTAGGGCACAAGATAGCTAAGTGCCCTCGCAAATTGGAAATGGAAATTCAGGCAGGACAGCCAGTGGCTAGGGGCTCGAGCGCCGATAGCACTGGTATATTCTCTTCTCCTAAATCTTTGCACATGTTTTGTTTGCTATTGGTATTGCATTGCATATCAATTTGACTTCATTAGACTTTATTTGGTGTGGAGGTAATAGTACTTTTGTTGGAGGAAATTTGATTGACGGTTCCTTATTCTTTTGAGTAGGATATTGATTGATTCTGTAGTGCAATAATTTTTTGGAGTATTTTTTTAGAAGGTGATTTGGTGAACGAGCTGTAACATGTGTGGTGATCCTCTAAATCAATTTGAGGAATAAGGAGTTCATGATAGGTTGAGACCTAATTGTTGTTGCGTTTGAATTATGCTATTTTGGAGAATTTAAGGGATAAGAGATAAGCATTTGATTTCCTTTGTAGGTGAGAATGAATAATGCGACTGATTTGAGGTTTGATATCAGGATAGCTTAATGATATTCCTAAGTATAATATTGTCACGACCCGTTCTCAAGTCATGACCTGCATACGAGGAGAACCGTCTATGGGAGTCCGGCTTATCTCACACAAGCCTCGGAGAACAGAACTTATATCCAAAATATGTTGCTACAAATTTTTAAAGCCATTTAATTCAGATAACTAAATAGAAATTCAAATTTCTTTAAACCATAAATTTTTCATAATAATAGTAATATTACTAATAAAATCAAATACATAAAATATTTCAATATAAAGTCATTTTTACTATCAAAAACAAGAATGTAACCCACAACAAACCCGGTGTGGAGCATCTAACAAACATAAAATCTGGAGCCCGATCAAAAAGGCACTGACAGCAACATCAGAATACCTCACAGAGTATTGACTGCCAAAGATTGTAGTATGTAAAAATTTCTTGTAAGATAATAATAAACAGGGACAAAACAAAAGAAATGGGGTAAGAAACCAGTCAGGGATAACACTTCAGAGTACCTCATACGTGCCTCACAAAGACTATTTTGAAAACAGTTTGAAAATATCACACACAGATATAGGTGGATATATATATATACACGCTAATACGTAATAGCGCTCAAAAACTATTTTGAAAATGTTCGCAATCAAAGCAAACAACATGCATGAAAACATTGAGGAAGCAAAACCTTTTAAAAAACATTTTTGAACTTTACCAAGATTGATATGCTTTCAAAAACCAAGTGAAATCCTTCAGAAACATTTCATCTTATCAGAGGTTCCAAAAACAAAGATCCAAAAACCTTTTTAAGCTGTACCGAAAATTTTAGAACATAAATCAAAACCTTTTTAGATTATTAGAAATTCCAGAATCAAAAGGTTGCCACGTGGGCACCATATAATAATAAATTCAGTTGCAAAAATATAATATCGCGGATAGGAGACCAGAAATAAAAATGTAACAGGTGTGGTCTCCGCCACAACCCAAGTGTATAACAAACGTGGTCTCCACCACTAATCAGAAACAAATCATGTGTCAGATGAGAACAACATGGCTACCAACACTCCCTGGTGGCTAGGGTCCTTACAATGCATTGGTATACCAAAGACTACGTTTATCCTACGTAGCACAAGTGCCCCATATCCAAAAACATATACATATATTGTATTATTATCTCAAAAGCAAATAGTCTTGCAACAGAGCATACAAAAAACAGAGGAAAATATAAAAGATATAACTTATATATCGAAGTTCAAAAAAAAAAATACTGATTATTAAATAAAATTCACAACTCAAATATGTATATATATATATTTCGAAAGACTTATATCAGAAATTATAATTGAACCAAACATAATATTTATTTCAGAAAGATATTCAAAAATCTAGACAAAATATTTTATTAAAAAAAGTGTATTAAAATCCTAAAATAGAGTATCTATTATAGAAATTAAATAAATATCAAAACATGATATTTATTACGAAAATCAAAGCATAGTTATTTCCAAACTGAGTTTTCATCACAAAGATTTTCACTTATATCAGAAAAATATTTGTAATATAATATTACAAAAACAATTCCATGCAGATACAAGCTAAAAAATAAAGACAGAAGGAAACATATAACATAATATGTTTTTCCAAAACATCAAAAACCGAGAGTTAAGTATAGTAAATGCCATTTTTTAGAAATTGATTTCCTTATTTCAAAGATTATCACATAATCCAATTTTACAAATCACCGACAGTTAGTCAGTTTTTAGATAAAGCTGACACAACAAAAACATATAAATTTAGAGAGAGCCACAACCTATGTGTCTGAAGATGTCATCCACTCACCTAGATGTCCAAGCTGAATGGCCCAGTCATGCACCACCAGTGGCTGGCTGATCATATTGACCGTAACACGAAACTGAAATAGTAACAAAAGTAGACTCAAGGTTATGATGTTGGTACTATGGCGGTACCAAAAATGTATGCAATGCAAATGTAGACATTGGCCCTGAGAAACCTTATCTCCAATGAAGGTCTATCGCCCTCGCCTCTAAAACTTAAGATCTCATAAAATTACCATTTGGTCCCTAAGACCTCGGAAGATTTTGAATCAATCCTCAAAGTCTAAAATTACAATTTTGGACCTCAAGTTTCTAAAATTACAAGTATGAAGTCAACATTCAAAAATTTACAAATCTAAATTAATCTTTTCCAGAAATTTACAAAACTAGATCAGACATAAATTTATTCTAAAAAATAGCTAAATCATGAATCGACCAACAAAAATTGAATCTAAACACCCATATTGGTTAATCTCAACCTCAGAAACATGAATCTAACTTCCATTTCAACAAACATACTCAAAATCTTCAAGAATTTCCACTTTTAAATTCAGATTTCCATGAACCCTAGAACAAACAACATCAAATATTCAAAAATCACATAGATTTATGTTAATCTAAGTCCCCCACACTAAATGTATCAAAAACAAACTCAAATTTAACCAAAAATCTGTCCAAGGTCATTCAAACCCGTCATCCTCTCTCAAGAACAAACCCAATCGTTCAAATACTTAAATCATCAAAACCAAAGCTCAAATCATGTTCTTCTAAGTTCATACTAACTTAATCTAACATTCTTTGCAATAACACAAAACCAACAGAAAAATTCAAACCTTGGAGTATTCTCGGCCTAAAACATGATTCAAGAAATCAAAGCATGAAAATGAAGTAAAAATGATGAAGGAAGGTGAATCTTACCTCAAAAATGGTTAAGAGATGTTGGACAAACAAAATGGGAGCGATTTGAGTAAGAAACGATAGAAAAACAAGTGAAGAACGAAGGAGGGGTGGGTATATATAGACTCGACACTCTAAAACAATGTTGTTCGACTAAATTCAATGGGTAACTCAAGTTACAACTCATCTAACTAGAGTTAAATTTTCCCAGAACAACCATGAAAGTATGGCTAACTCGAGTTAAAGAAAGGCTAATTCGAGTTATTCAGCCATCATATAACTCTAGTAACATTTCCTTTAACTCAAGTTGAATAGCCCTCATATAACTCGGGTTATCCATCCACTAACTCGATTTTTCTGTGGGTCATTCCACTTGAGTAACCGAAAGTGTTTTACCTAAGTAACTCATCATTCCCGGGGCTCAACAACACCCAATCTTACAAAATTATCATCATTAAACACCTCTAAACACTTAATCATCACCTAAAACATCATTAAACATCTAACCAATACTTAAATTATCTTAAAGATCACATCGGACTTGGTTAGAAAACTATAGGAATCCTAGCCAAAACGAGCAAAGTGTTACAAATATGTTTGAGGAAATATCAGATTAGTCCAATTATAATTGATCATATGTTTACCAAATAGAATTTTGTGGGGTACTGGAGTAAAAATCTGATAAAGATCTGAGTTACTTTTCATGGGATGTATACTGTTTGGTGTTAATTAGAGTGAGACAATATTTGGAGTACTAAGAGCTTTGAAGTACTAAGAGTATGATTAATGGGTCATTTTACGAATTTATTTGTTGATATGAGAGGAAAATGAATAATTAGTGTTGAAAGATAATTAGATTAATAAAGGAATTGTGTTGAGATCGATATTTTGATTCTATTGGCTTTGAGGATATTCAGTATACGGTAAATGGAAATTGATAATGATAAATGATAAATGGAGGTTGAACACTAGATGTATTAGTAAAATAACCTAAGGATTTAAGTGGTCTGCAATTATTGATTTGGTGATAAATTCACTTGATGATTTCTTTGATTACAATGATAAGAATCAATAGTAATGCAGTGAGATCATTGATGACGATTGTTGATATAATCATTCTGATGATTGACAATTTTGTTTGAGGTTACACAATTGTAATACGAGCTATGTCATGAATTGCGTAGATATGATGATAATGGTGGAATTTTGAATAACATTTGAGGAACTATGTTAGATTCAATTTGCAATTTGACTTACGGGATAAAACGATTATGATTATGGATATGATCTAGAGTTGGATGTCAATATATGGATTAAATTATGAGTTGACTCGATTTAAACAATGAGAAGTGGATATAGATGATTTGTACTTTGGAACATTTATGAAATCTCTGTTTGTGACATTTCCCCCTTTTATGTTCTCTGTTGTTCTATGATTTCAAATGGATTGAATGTGTGATTATAGTTCAAATTTAAGTGACTTTGCTGAAGAGTTTTGGTTTTGAGGATTTGATATTTTATATTGCAAATGTGAGAATGATAGATAGTCTCTCCATGATGGTTGTGTTGAGATTCTGAGATATGTTTGGGTTAAAGACTTAGGTTTGAATTATGGAATTTCACATCTCGTTCTTTGGGGCCATATGGAATGATTGGCAAGTTTGGTGGATTTGACATGGTTAAGGGAATTGTACATTAGCGGATTAAGTCTATTGGAGTGCGTATGCTTCCTCTGCTAGTAACGATCGGATCTATTTCGCCTTCTTTGACTTTTGTAGTTCGATATGTTCTTATGCGTCTAACCCATATGTTTTTGCCATGAATTTCCTTTTGTAGTCTGGTTTGCAATTTGATTGGCCTTCCTTTGGCTTCGTGTATTTAATCAAGTATCAGAACTTTTCGTGTATAATATTTAAAAAGTGTTGAGTTTGTACCTTCCGACACTTGATCCTTTGAGCTTTGAGAATATATCTCTTTGTTTCTTAAGTCTTTGTACATTCTAGCATTCCCAGTTTTGTTCCTTAGGAATTTTATCCCGGTTCTATTCCTAGTTTTTTTTCACCATTGTTAATCAATGTTAGACTTAGTCTTTTTTCTTTGTGGGAGTGTCTTTGAGTGCTTCATAGAAGCATTATTTTGATAAATCACAGTGTAGCTATCTGGACTTGTTTGATTCTGTTGATGCATAGATTGGTGCATTCTGTTCTCTATTATGGATTTTCTATATCATATTCTACATGTCTACATATTTGGGCTCAAGTGAGTTGAGCGTTGTTGGATTCGTAGTTAGTATCTATGTGATTAATATATAGAGATTCTCGATTTTTGTTCTGAGTTGGAGGCCTAGATTCAATTTCTAATATTGAGATACTATAGATGATTTAGATGATGATTTCAGTCATTTTAATGTTTAGTTCCCTTGTAGACCTTTTGATCTAATCTGTTGGGAAATTCGAGGACAAATTTCTTTTAAGGGGGAAATATGTAATATCTCGTCTGTTCCGATTGAAGTCCTGTAGCTTTTCGTTCAATTTCAAGTCGGTTCATCAATGATTCCGATGATGATTGGGTGTTCGATATGATGGATAAATATTGATGGAGTTTAATCATGTTATTTTTTTTTCCAAAGTTTGGTGTGGGAGGTGATTCGTTCGTCATTCTGTCGAGTTTCGGTGTTGGATTGGCTTTGGGAATGATGGGGGTTTGTGTTTCTAAGTTAGAAACATGTTTAAAGTGTGAAATTTCACATGGAATGTGCCCAAGGGCTCATCTACGTGCGTTGAAGGGCAACTAAGCATGTTTATCATGCGGCAGAATTGGACTGGAACTGAAACCACCGTCTACGCAAGTAGGTGTCACCCTACGCACGTAGAAGGTCTACTGCATGTGCGAAAGGTTTCTTACGCACATTGATCTTGGATCTAAAATTTCTAGTTTACTGAAATCCACGTCTAAGCACGTTGTGGAATCATATATTCACGTAGGACTTCTTCTAAGTACGTAGATAAAGTACTACACACGTAGAGGTGCCCATAATAGGTTGTTTTCAAGTAAAATGTTGCGTTGTGGTTGATGGGTCTATTTATACCCCTCCCCTGACCCTCATTCGTTATCTACGCTTCTCCTCCGCCATTCTCACTTCCAAAACACTCTCTCTTCATTACCCATTATCTGTAATCACTTCCTTGAGGTAAGATCAAGCTCATAACTCGTTTCTTTCTTCATTTTCGGCATTAAATCATGTTTTGATTTGTTAAAGTGAAAAGTGGCGGTTTTGAATGATTTTCTAGTTATATTTGGAGTTGTTCTTGTTACATTTTGATAGATTTGAGTTAGAAATGCATGAATTTAAATTGGGTGTTGTGATTTTATGATTTATTTCTTTGGGTCCAGGAAAATCCGAATTTGTGGGTTGAAAATCTTGATGATTTTGAGGTTATTTGTTGGAATGAATGTTAGATTTGTGTTCAGGAGGTTGATTATAATCAATGTGGGTGATTGGTAAAATTGGGTATCAACCAGAACGAGATTCCAATATTTTTTTTGGAATAAATTTCTGTCAGAAAGTCAATTTTGTAATTTTTGAAGTGGTTGGGTCAGATTTGGAATTTCTGAAAGTCGCGGGTTAGATTGCATTTGCATTGCATTCGTACATTTGATACCGCCACAGTATCACATTCTGATATATTTGATATGATTTGTTTGTTTCAGCTTCGTGTTTTGGTCAGCAAGATCCGTCAGCCACTGGTGGTGTGTGACCGGACCATTCAGCTTGGTTATCCAGGTGAGTGGGATGACAACTTGAAACACATAAACTGTGTCTTATAATTCAGCTTGGTTATCCAAGTGAGTGAGATGGTTTACCTCGTATGGTGGTCGTGGTCCGGGAACGGGTCGTGGCATCAAGTAGCTGATTTTTCGGGAAGTTCAAATTCTTTTGTTCAAACAAGCAGAGAAAGTTTTTGAGCTTCCTGGAAAGTTGCACTTACCCCCATCAACTCACCCTAACCAAGTAAACCCTAAATCTTGGTTAGTAAGATTCATGCAAAATTACATCAATCACTAATTTAATTTGAAAACTTACCCATTAACATCTTTGTTTCTCCCAAACGTTGGCTCTTCAAATTCTCCCCATTAATCACATTAATTACTCATTTAAGCTCTTTGATTTGATACTCTCCACATGAATCATGTCGCTATATAATAATTTTGGTAATTACGAATTTTACAATACAGTTCTATCAAGCATATATCAACTTC
The DNA here is from genome assembly GCA_948243855.1 of Flueggea neowawraea. Taxonomy (NCBI): domain Eukaryota; kingdom Viridiplantae; phylum Streptophyta; class Magnoliopsida; order Malpighiales; family Phyllanthaceae; genus Flueggea; species Flueggea neowawraea. The sequence goes on along the minus strand of CAODLS013228528.1, from coordinate 2,750 downwards.
ACTGACATAGGACATTAGTGCCGTGGCACGAGCAGAAATGAGATTTGTTGACGAAAGGGATTCAATTAATGGAAGTCGACAACGTTATTTCTGTCATAAAAGGGAAGATAAAAGAAATTAGTTGCTACTCGGTAAGAATCAGATTGACTTATTTGCCAGAGTTGGTACTCGGTAAGAAACCTTATTGCGGAAGACAGTTTTCTTTTCAGAAACCTCATTGCTGTGCACTTTCTTTAATAATGACTATTACTGATGTGTTTACTATTAAATTTTTTGTTTTCTAATTCACACTCCGTAGTTTAGATGAATAAAACACTGATTGATGAAAAGAAAATTGTAAGAGAACTGCTAAATAGTTCAATTTAATCCGGATGAAAGAGAAGATAAATTGTGAAATTTTATTTTAAAATAGATAATCTAACAATAACGTATCAACACTGCCATTTACATTGTAAAAAAAGAGTAAAGATAATATTTTCATATTGTAATGAGAACTTCCCAAAACTAATATTATCTTTGAAGATGTTCTTATTACATTATGACAATTTAAAATTTTAAAAAGAGTTCTCATTACAATATAAAAATATTTTCATAAGACAATATCTTGTGAAAATATTTTGTCAATTTATCTTTACTCTTTTTCATAATTTTATGACCTATTAATACTCAGATAGCTGTTCAAATCTAATTAAAGATAATATTTTTATTGCTGACGCCGTTTTGGGTATAAATCAAGTGCGAAATTATCTATTTCTTTGGAGAAGTTTAAGAGGGGATTACGAATATCTAGATGTAGCTATCGGAATCTGATTAGATCATTGCTTTAAGTCTCGTCATTATGCGTCGATAAGGCATATATGTTTGACATATATTTTTGATTTCATAGACGAAGTCGTTGGAAAGATTTGCATGGTTTGTCAACTAGAAATGTCATAGTGTCACGATCTGTTTCCAGACCATGACCGGTGTGCAAGATGGTCTGAACCGGAGGCCCGACCCATATCACACAAGCCTCGGAGAATCAAATATAATACCCACTTATTTCTCTATTAAACATACATTATACATTTGCTAACCAATCATGACATATATATATATATATATATATATATATATATATATATATATATATTATACAAAAAACCATATAGGTATAACAAATATAAATAGTAAATCCAAAAATAAGTATTAAACATGTATAAGTAAAATCAATATCCAAAAGACCAAAATACAACTCAGTAACCCACTAGCATTCAGTGTGGAACGTATAAAAAATAAAGGAGCCCGAGCAAAAGGGCATCAACTGACCAAATCGACGATGCCTCACTGAGTATCTAAATGCCGGCTGGTTACTGAGTCGGAAGGTAACACCTAAAAAATATTAAAGACTATTTTGAAAACTTTTGAAAATACCACACAAAATACATTAAATACATATATATACACTCTAGATATATTATAGCTTCTGAAATTCATTTTCAAAAGCGTTTGCACACTCAGCAAACAACATGCAACAAATAGCTGATGCTTTCACAACTTAAGTCCGTTTTGCATCAACCGAGTCATAGGAGCTGCAATTCGAGAAAAATCCTGGACGAACCTCTTATAATACCTGACCATCCCTAGAAAACTTTGAATCTCCGTAATGGTCTTAGGCCTCTCCCAATGGAGTACTGCCTCTACTTTCTTTTGATCTACCATGGTACCATCTCTAGACACCACATGTCCCAAAAATGCTACTTGTTCTAACCAGAACTCGCACTTTGAGAACTTTGCATATAGCTGATGCTTTCACAACGTCTGTATAGCTGACCTCAAGTGGTCCTCGTGCTCCTCCCTACTCCTCGAGTACACCAAAATGTCGTCGATGAAGACGATAACAAACTGATCCAAGTACGGTAATACTCTATTCATCAAATCCATAAATGTCGCTGGTGCATTAGTTAAACCAAACAAGATCACAAGGAACTCATAGTGACCATACCTAGTCCTTAAAGTCGTCTTCAGAATATCCTCAACCTTAATCCTCAACTGGTGATATCCCAACCTCAAGTTGATCTTAGAAACCATTGTACACCCTGCAATTGGTTAAACATATCATTTATCCTCGAAATTGGATATTGGTTCTTCACTGCTACCTTATTCAACTGACGGTAATCAATACACATATCCAAACTCCCATTCTTCTTCTTCACAAATAATACTGGAGCGCCCTAAGGTGACAGACTCGATCGAATGAAGCCCTTCTCCAGTAACTCTCCCAACTAAATCTCCAATTCCTTTAACTCTATTGGCGCCATTTGATACAGTGGTATCGATATCGGATAGACACCAGGTTGTACCTCAATTGCGAAGTCAATCTTGCACTCAGGAAGAAGTCCTAGCAACTCCTCAGGAAATACATCAGAAAACTCTTGGACCATTGATACATCCTTCACCGTCAACTCGGATCCCTGAGTCTCGGTGATCATAAAAGCTAAATATTCCTCACAACCCAGCGAATCATCCTTTTTTCCTTAACGACCAACACATATCCCCATACCATAGTGTCTCGCTCACCTTGATAGCAAAACTCAATCTGACCTGGTGGTCGAAAACATACCCTTTTCGTAAAATAATCTATGGTGGCATGCCAAAAGCCAATCCATACCAAATATCACATCAAACTCCCCCATATCTAATACTGTAAGATCAACAGTCAACTCGCGGCCATTAAAAACAATCACGCATCCCCGTACCTCAGAATCAAC
>CAODLS013228419.1:0-17261 GCA_948243855.1 Flueggea neowawraea | reverse complement strand
AATTGGTTGAAACAGGAGATGGATGCCTCATTTAATGCATAGAAACAGTCACAAGCTATATCTTTTAGTGTGATGGAGAAAGCTCGACACGTGATTACATCCTCCCAACCATGTAGAAGATGGACTCATAGTTTTGTATGTGCTCACGCAAATCCTGTTTTCCAGTGGAGGTAGGGAGCTGAGGCATCCTGAACTTAGGAGGAAGGGGTTTCCCCATTATTTCCTTGGTGAAAGGGATTGCCCCTTCTTGTTGTCTCTCTTTCGCAGGAACCAACTTCTTTTGTTCTAGAATTCCTCCGACTATCTTTTGTATGTCACTCATATCTTTCGCATTTAGTATGGATTGATTGTCCAACTCCGCCTTCCTAATAGGAGCTCTAGGAAGCTCCTTACAAGTGCTCTCTACCACTTCTTGGTATTGCTCATTCTCTCTTCGTGGGTCAAACATTTCTTCTTCTCTGATGTAAACTTCATGCCTTTCTTCATGAAGTTGAGGACAAAAGTGGGGCTCTCGGTACTCAGGAGCTCGTGGTAGGAGGTTGAAAGGTTGTTCTTCTTCTTGGACCCTCTGCCTTTCGATGACACCCTTACTCTGGGTAGGTGCATGATGAGGTAGAAGGGCATTTGCTTGAGGGTTTTTTTTCCTTGAGTATAGTCATTATCTCCTTCAACATTCTCCTATTTTCCCCATTCTCCTTTCTTAATGCCTCATAGTCACTAAGTGGAACCGTTGGGTTGTTGGTCCCAGAAGCACCTCCTCTAGCTAGGATTCCTCGCGGTCCTTAGGAATTCAAAGGACTGTTGATGTCTTGAACATCATCATGGTCATTATTGCCAGCAACTTGGGATCTAGTCCACACCATGTTGGGTGTAAAAGAACTGGAGTAACTCTAAAAAAAGGTTTTGAGAAGTGCTATGAAGTAGGTGCTGAAGTGTTCTCCGAGGTGATTTCTGAGAGGTTCTCCGAGACGAATGGCTCTAAGGAATGACTTCAGAGAAGACTCTAGAGAAAATCTCGAAACTGCTACGGAGAAATTCTCACGGAGAATATTCCCAAGAATTTCTCCGATAGTTTCTCAAAAACAAACTTGCCAGGACCTCTTGAGGAGGGGAAAGAACAAACTCTGAAATCGTTGAAATTGGAAAGAACGTTGGAAGAAACCAAAGACCAAAAGCTATGAACGGTTAAAAACACAGCTTTTCGCTCGATCTCCCCACAAATTGTTGCATCGAATCCGCAACAGGAATAAAATAGAATTGTGAATCACGAACACCTTCAATCACCTTTAATTCTGCAAAAAAAAAACAAAATCGAAATGAGGCTTGTTGATCCTCGAGGGAATATCCGATGCTCAAGTTAGTGTTAAGTTCGACAGAACTTTAGGTGTAAAGTATGAGTGTAGAGAATGTACCCTTCAAGTGTAATGAAGACCACTATTTATAGAAGATTTGTGATGACATAAATATAATTTCTGCGAATATTCTTTAAAATGAGCCTCTTTTATGGGCTTCTGAGTTTATTTAATGAGTTGGACTAAATGAGTCCGAATCCAGGTTACATCACTAGGTCTATCTATTCATTCTAAATTTACCTAAAACATAAGAAAATCTAAAAACCTGTAGAAAGAAAATGAAATCTATAAGAGTACAATTTTTTTTCTTTTTTAAAATAAAGTCATGAGATTCAAGAATCATAATTATAATCTCGTGGTAGGAAAGATTAATACTAAAAAATATATAAATGAAATGAAAGAATTTTCTTTATGGAATACCTCAAAGTTCATCTATAGACTGAGCGATGAGCAGCTATAGCTGGAAGAACATATTGAGGGGGCTGGCTACCCTAGTATAATTTGCTTGTCAAAGAATCCACAGAATCCGCAGACCAGAAAAAATGAAAGAAATTTAATGAATAAAGAAGTCATTGAAATTTAATGCCTAGCTCTTCTTTGGATGTTTTGGCATTTGCGCAATTTTCTCCGTCGGCAACACTTTTCTTTTTATTTCTCCGACTTCGGTAGCGTCGTTTTCCAACGTAGATTCCCCTTATAACCTTATTTCTGTTCGAACAATGAAAAATTCGCCCGAATCACCAGACTCTGTTTCCGAATTGGACATATACAAATGGTCAGTTTTAAAGGGAACATATCGGCGTAACATTTTCATTATGTTATAAAGAATGAAGTCGAATAGAAATTTGGGAGAACAGAAAGAATAGAATCAAGTGACATAGAATACTCATTATTATAATTGCAAATATGCTTACATAATTATACATATATGTGTGGTTTTTTTTAATTAATCAGTGCAATTCATTCTAAAAAAAGCTAACAGTTGCTCAGCAGTGCCAAATAAGAAGGCTTCACATTTTTGCGTGCATTACAAATGTTCATTAAGATTCCTCAGTCTGCTTAATTACCACTAGTCCACTTGTTCTTTTTCTACAAATTGAATTTACTGCTGTCTTGTGGTTGGATGATTTTATAAAGTTGTAAGAAGCTCAAATTGTTCACTCCAAACATTTCTTTCTTTTTTTTATCAGGACACCCCAAATCCTTTTAACATCACTACCGTGAAGATTTCAAATAAGTCTACCCATTACATATTTTGCTACATAGGTAATATATATCGTCATGCCACACAGTTTATATTGGAAAACAGTTTATCTATATAACCGGAATGAATTAGCAGTGTACTAATTCTGATTTCATTCCCATATAAAGGGCGAACCTTGCCATGAATGGAGTCAATTGACATATTTGGAGGCCATTTAGTCACTACATAACTTTATAATACGTAGGATATATATTGTTTGCAATACCTTGGAATTGATATTGCTTCCCATATCACATAATTAAGTTGAATAAAATATGAAAAAAGAAAATCCATTCTTTGTACCATTAAGTGTTATTTCAAAATTACAAAGTCTGGTGTGAAAGAAAGAAAAATATTCGAGGATCTGTATGCATTTGATGAAGTTCCACAAAATTCATGGCAAGTGAGACTAGTTTGAGCCCTCACTTGCTATACCCGAAACTTCATCATATTAGACCCTTAAAATATTATAATAAATTTTGCATATATAGTGCAAAGTTAGATACAAAATAAAGAAAAAAAGGTTGGAGACGAGTGGGACTACCTATCTTCCTAATAAATTCCATAATTGGTGAGTAGTGAAATATAGAAAGAAGAATAAGTGAAAGATCAAAATTAGGAAATCAGTTGTGTATACATACTTTGTTGTTTTTTGGGTTTTCCTAGCTAGCTCCTGATGTACTTTCGTCCCATCTGTGAAAGCAGCGGGGAATCAAGTATCGTTCCACACGGTGAAAGTAGAAGCTCCATGGCAGGTAAGAGGCATGTTGTTGGACCTTGCAGCAGGCGGAGCTGCCAGTGTAGGAACTGCTGTGGGCACCCAATTGCTGTCATCGTAAGCGCTTCCCTTCACCATCCCTCCCGCCCCCGAATAGTACGTGCCTCTTCCGTTATAACCATCTCCCGACGTCCCATACACATTCTCATACCCCTGCTGATTCCCATCGCTGGCTATAACTGTCGCAATTGGAATTGCCAAGCCACCATTGGCAGCCTCACCCCCATGATCTCCTCCTCCACTCCCATAAATAGCCGAATTAGAAGCAGAACTGTGTTGACCCATTGAAGATGAATCCACGGTGATAAGGTTATGCAGAACAGACGGTTGAAAGAAATTGTGGGTGTTGTCAAGCTGAAGTTGATGGATATCTTGAAAGGAGTGATCGGCGTCATGTTCTTGCTTACACCAGAGCCTCCCGGGGTGGGGGTAGGGGTAGTGCATGGTGAAAGGCTGTGGCTGTTGAAAGGCAAGAGTAGGCCAGGCGTAGTTGCTGATTCCGTCGGAGAGTTGAGAGCTGACGTTGTCGTCGTCTCTTCCAGCCAAGTGGTCGCCCTTCTCCTCATCTTTGAGTCGTTTGGCAGCGCCACCTATTGGCAGTGTGCTGCTTTCTAATATGATGTTCACGTCGTATCTACTCATGTCGAAGTTTGTCACTGCACTTAGTCCTCGGAATTTTATGGCCGCTATATCGTATGCCTCCGCTGCTTCCTCTTGAGTGCCTTTTTTGTAAAAATATCCACCACATATACGACTAATTATTAATGCTGAGCTACAATTTTAAATTGGTTGTATTAATAAAATCAATAAATTGAAACAGATGATCAGTATACTTACAGAAAGTCCCCAAGTAAAGGTCCTTGTTCCCTGCAACTCTTCCGATTCTTGCCTGCCACCTCCCATGCTGATGGTGCCTGCGTTCAAATTTACGAACTTCTGAACTCAAAATTTAACAATATTATGAAATCAGCAGATCATGAAATTAGATAGTCAAAGGATAGATCAAATTAGTCACCTGGTGACACCTCGATAAATGGATGCACCCCGAGAGAACCCACTACTCTTCCTGCACGCATTTGGTGCAAATTATAGTTGTTCCTAGCTATAAATTGAAGAAGAGAGAGAGAGAGAGAGAGAGAGAGAGAGAGGGAATACTATTTAGTTGAATAATTTACCTTCTCAAGGAGGCAACGTACTCCTGCCTTGTCATGTGCTTCATTTCTTCTAATTCCTTTTCGTAATTGCTAATCTGAGATTTTTATATACAAGGGGAGCTTTAGTAACAAATCCCCGTCATTAGCTTTCGTAAAAAAGAAGAAAAATTAGCTTCCAAAATTTGCAATGTATGATTTCGAGTGAAGCAAGGGGTATATATAAGTTGATGAATGAAACTCACAGGAAAATTGGTAGTTGTAGTGGTACCCCAGTACTTAAGTGCCGCTAAATCATAAGCTCTCGCAGCCTTTTCCTCCTTGTCATAACCACCTGCATATATATGATTCCAGTGTAACAAACAAGTGCATAATATAACTTAAATTCCTTTTTCTAAAAGTTTTAAAAGGGAAACTTTCGAGGATATATTGAGAAAAAGAAGTGGAGCTCACCTAAATAGACTGCAAGCCCCGCATCCAATATGTCAAATATTGCCCAAAGATTATGAGTTAGTTTGGATGGATATTGATTCCACAAAATAAATGATTAACCACAAGAAAACCCAATACCTTGCCTTCCCTTGCGAGTTTGGCCTTCTCTCCTGCAACTATTATCCCACAGATGGGCCTCGTATCTACCCGTCCATCTATGTCTGCATCCACAACATCCTCAACCTCAACCATCCAATATTCATTCTCAGGCTATTTTAAAATAAACCACTTAAACATACGAAAAATAATTCCTACCTCGTAACACCACGGTATATTGAAGTTCTTTGGCCAAAAGTGTCAATAGATTTTCTTGGCACCGCCTCAATAGCTCCTGCAGCTGCTTGGGTATCGGTAGGTGTTGTGTTCTTGTGGTTCTTGTTGTTATCAGATGAAGAAGAAGTCTGATCTCCTCCACTCCCATTACCGTCTCCACTTGCACCCACAAGTGACGGAGACCCCGTACTCATGGACAGCGACAAGCTCTGAGCACCGCCATTACTGTTGTCAGCTGTTGCCTGTGTGGCTGCTGCTGCTGGTTGGTTCCTTAGCCAGGTCTTGATCATGGACAAACCTATGGAGTTGTTGGTATTATTAGCATCTCCTCCATTGTTATCGTTCGGTCGGACGTCGTTTGCTGAGGAGGGGAGCTGCAAAGGGCAGTTCTGCAACACGTTGAAGTCTGTGGTAGGGGTAGTGTCGTAGTGATCTTGATGATTGGGAAAGGAGGGAACACCTAGGAAGTTCTCCAACTTGGGTGGTTGTTGGGTCTGAGCATTGCATGAAGTGGCCATCAACATAGACAGGTCTGGGGTTGTTTTGTAGCAGCTATCTAAACTCTTCATGCTCCAATCTGCCCATATAAGGTGAGAGGAATCAAATAACTCCGTCCTTATGAGCTATATATACCCATTTATTAATGCTTTGCCTACCTCCGATCGAATAAGAGACTTGATAAGAGCAATAAAATATAAAAACAACCCCTTTTAATTATTTTAGAGATGAATGTTAGGGTTTTAGGGAAAAAAGATGATTTTGTTGTTGGAGGGGTTAGAAATGAAAGCAATATTGAAAGGAGTACCTTGAGATTGATGGTTGGGTCTGAAGGCCTCGAGCATACCAAAAGGGGGTGGGAGGTTGAGAGATGGAACTGATGAGTCTGAAGTGAGTTCAAAGCAATCTCCCTGCACATCAGACCCTGAGATTTCATTGGTTTGGTAGCCAAGTTGAGAGCCTGCTGTATTTTGTTGGCGTTGGTGCTCTGATTGAGCTGAGAGGGAGAAACCCAACCAGTTATTCATGGAGGCCGTATATCTCTCTCTCCAATAAGGATGTTTGGTGCAGGAGTTTTGAAGTTGTTAGACAAAGATCAGAGAATGGTGATAAATTAGTTCATGCATGGATGGGGGAATTACAAGTGAAGCTAATTAAAAAGAAGCAGAGTTTTGAAGAGGGGGAGAGAATACATATGATGATCATCTCTTCCACAGCAAAGAAGATTCATATAAGCATAACCCTTGATACAGTGAAGGGCACTTCAACCCTTCTATTAAACATTTACTTGTCACAGCCAATGGGTAGTTATGTACTTTGGCATGTGCATATATATATATATATATGCTCCTCTCCAACTAACAAACAAATGAAGGTGTATAAATATGAAATACTTCATGGCTTTATGTATATAAGTAGAGTTTAAATAATATATGGCAGAAAATCTACCTCCTCTATATAATAATAGCTTGGGAAGGATATCCTGATAAAAATATTGATCAAAAGGTAGAGGAGAGAAGTAGATAATTTTGAATGAAATGGTGTGCTGCAATTATAGTATATATGTGAAAGCTACCTATTTTGGGTTGCACTCCAAAAGGAGGCAGAGAGGCGACTCCAGCTGATCTTCACACATGTAGCTGTCCACTGTAATTGGTAGTGAAATTTTTATGCAATAATGTTATGGGATTAATAAGTGAAGTCATGCCATGTGGTTTCGAAAACTGGAAACAAAGCCTTTAAACTTGAAGATTGTAAGTATTATGAATTCGTGTGTGAGAATAATGAGGTGGATATGCAGGGAGAAAGAAAATGGAGAAAGAACCCACACGCACCCCTCTCCACACCTATTAATTCATGCCCAGTTGGACATTAGTCTTTTCATTGTCAGTGCAATCTGCTCCTACCACACCCCTTTCTCCTCATTACTCCTCTCCCTCTCCTGCACTATACATATTCAATTCAAATACATACATATCCCAAATGCAACGAAATGAAATATATACATATAATGCAATATTGCAAGTCTGTTTCTGGGACTGGCACAATCAAACACTCGCACAGAGGTTAGCTAGAGATACATAATAACGCAATATTGACCGTCCCTGCCTTCAAATACCCATAACTTCTCACATTCCATCCATCCATCCATTCCATTTCTTTATTATTATCTCTCAGTCCTAATCATCAAACTGCTCCCCCGCTTCTAACGGGAGTCTCCCTCCATTTCTTTTCTCTTTTTTTTTTGGGAATGAGCATCTCTCTCTCCACTTCTTTCAATTATTCATGCATGTCTGACATTTTCCTTTAATTTCTTCCTCCTTTTCAAACCAACTCAACAATATTACTTGTATTTTTCATTCGTTTATTTCTCGTTGATTATTCAATAACAAATTAATCCAAAATAAATATGGAGATAGGTCCTCATCCCGCACCCTTCTAAGAGGACATTAACCCCTGTCTTTCGGGTCATTTTTCCCCCCTCCCTCTCTACGTTTATATAATGCCTTTTTCTTCCTGTTGAAAGGGAAGGGGACAGATTGGATGGATGGAAAATCTAATTTCAAGAGGATTATTCAAATTGAATTATCTGATCTATGCGCTTACTATCTTTTTCTTGCTTTTGTCAACCTAGCATGCAGTCAGAAGGGTTCACTGCAGAGATATCATGAATCTTACTATGATCATTCTCTATGAGTAATCTATAAATTTCATTAACTAAATTACCTCTCTCATTTTAAGGGGAACAAAGGACAAAAAGAAGCTTATTTATGTATAATGTAGTCCATTTAAGCAAAAAAGACAAAGACAAGTTTATACAAAAGTATGATGTAGTCCATTTATGCGGAGTAGCAGCGAGAAAAGGCAAGCACAAAGGTAATATTAAATGTAATTACGTGTAATGCATATGCGTCCACACCACATGTTGTGAATTACTAAATACTGCATCTTCATGGAGTATAAAAATAATATTTGAATGTGTAGAGGAAGGAGAGGAGCAGGCTAAAGGAGAAGCGAAGCAGAAAGGGGGAGAGAGAGTGGTCTCGAAGGGTTCAAAATCCAGAAATGTTAGCTTTGACCGTCAACAAAGGAATCAAAGACGGGTAAAACCACATGCCCTCTCCATCTTCCTTTCTTTCTTTTTTTTTTTCTTTTTTCTTTTAAATAAATCAAAGCCTGCTGTGCTGCCTCCCACTGTAAAAATAAAAATGCTCTCTCGGTAATCTAATCATAATCATGCTCCTTATGTGTGTATATATATATTCGCCACAAACCACATTTTTACCATAAAGTCTTTTGGCAACCTACTTATTTACCATCTCTCTCTCTCTCTCTATCAATCCCTAGGGTTGGCCAAAATATTACCTACCTCTGCCTACCTATTTATATATTTATATGTCATGTTCACTTTCAATAAACCTGCTTCTTTGCATAGCCTTTGCTTTGGACTATTCCATGCATGCATCATATATGTGCCATTTCAAATGAATTGAAGTAGATGAGGCGAGGCTCTCCTTGCCTCGCTCAATTATCCATTTTTTATGGATTGAATGAATAAAACATCTTTTAATTACGATAAAAATGAAAAAAAAAAAAGTATAAAGTTGGTCATACAGAAAACTAAGTTAAAGTGTTTGTATACGAATAAACTCTCTGAAAGTCTGTTAAATTGTAATTTGTCAGGGCAACGGGTAAGAATAGTTAAATTTTTGTTGATGCAAAGCTTAAAAATAGGTTGCAAATATTTTTTCAGGTGTAAATATGTATTTTTAAGTAGGAGAGGTAAGAGTCCAATTTTATAATTGTACAAGAAACGAACTGTAATGCTGTATAGTGAGTTGTTTCTGTTTACCTAGTTTTTGTTTTTATTAAGTTCTGTTTACTTTCAATCACTTATATTTGATAATCCAAAAGACTGATAACACAAAATTAAATAGTTAATAGGTTTTCATTCAAGTAATAAAAGTGTAATTACTAATATATATAGGCAATTAATAATAAAAAACTTCTATGAACAATTAATTATAGATAGGTAATTAATAAAATATAATAAAAGCCTAAAAAGGAAAAGAAGTAGGGAGAAAAAAAGGAAAGAGTGGTGGGCCCATGACGTAAGGGGTTGGGCCCAGAGATGGGTTCAGTGACATGTAGGAAAGTCCAGTGATTACATGCAGCCCATACACTCCCACGCAACTATTCAGAACTCATGATTTTGTGGGATCCACTTTGCCACGTGACACTTGCCAGAGCCTCTACGCTTACCTTTTCTTTTTTAGTTTTTAAATTTCATTTTATTTTGGAGTTTTGCCATTGTTTAAAAAAAAACATTCTTTCGTCTATGTAACTTAACGTCGTTAGTTGAAAATAATGTGACATATTAACTTTGTTGAGTTGGCATATAAGACACATGTCAATATAATTATAATGATCATAATACCCTCTTTTTCGTCTTTTCTCTTATTTCTCTATCTTTCCCTCTCATCTCCTCGTCTTCTTCTCTCCCGCGCTCATTATCTCTCGCTCTCAGTCTCTCGCTTGATCTCCCCCTCAATCTCTCTCTGCATCAAAAATCAGAAGCTCAAAAAGAAAATTTTATTTTAGATTCTCTCTCCACTGATTTTCAACACAACAATCTAAAAAAAACAATTTTAACTAATAATCAAATCAAAGCTACAATTTTTGCACCAATAAGCAACCATAGACATAACCACACGGGCAAAAGCATTTAAATGATCAAAGTTTCAGTCATTACATTAATTTACATTTGAAGAAGAAAGATTAAACAATCCAGATTAAATAAACCAGATACAAACGAGATAGCCTCTTAAAACAAAACCCCTAAATACTCAATTCAACTCCTAAATTTGCGATTCAACTCCAAAATCGAACCCATTCAAAATCCCAACACTAATCAATTTACAAATTAAAACCTAGAGAAAATGAAACCTAGAAGAGCAAAGCCAATCAAAACGCATTAAACGAGCTACTTCTTTGCCTCAGTCCTCTCTTCCCCAACGAATACAACTGCATCAAAACCTACCAGAGATTGAGAAGGGAAACCTTGCAATCAAGAAGAATCCAGAAGAGCAAAGCTAATCAATTTACAAAAGCCAATCAAAACGCATTCCAAAAGCGGTGATCTCGTACTTGACCTTCCCCCCTCTCTTTCTCTTCGTAATCGAAAACGAACTTCGCAATTAGAGTTCTAACAGGTTGAATACCGTAACTTCTGGGCTGACGGTGACGAGGAGTGTGTGTGTGAGAGAAAGTGAGAGAGAGCAATCGTGATAGGGTATGTGTTAGAGAAAGAGCGATGATGATGCGGAGTGTGTGTGAGAGAGAGCGATGGTGATGGGGAGTGTGGTGGTGGTCGAGAGAGAATGGGGAGGTTGTCGAGGGAGAGAGGGGAAACAACAATGAGTACGAGAGTGGTCAACTTGGATTGTGCTTGTTCTGCCACAAATTGGTGTTGCTATGGTGAGTTTTTGCTTTGCAGTAGCGATGTGAAACAGAGATGAGAGAGAGACAACAGAGAGGCAAGAGAGAGACGTGAAAGAGAAGACAATTTGTGAGTGGTTTTGATGAGAAAAAGAGAGATGGTGAGTGAGAGAGATGGAGAGAAAAAGACTAAGAGAGATGAGAGAGAAAGGCAGATAGATGAGAGTATAATGGTATTTTTGCATTTTCTATTAGATAAATTTAACACCGTTAAGTTTAAGGAACGTAATAAGAGCATTGTGAAAACACAATAACGTAATGGGAGATTTCAATATAGGATGTAATAAGTAATTTCTCCTTTTATTTTTCAAAAATATCTTTATAGTAGATGAAAGTTGATGAAGGAGGGATGCATTATAAGAATAATCATATCATAATCATAATATTTATAAAAGTCAGTTGAGAAATTTATTTTTACACTTTTATTTATTTATTTAATTCTAAATTATTATAATTATTAAGTAACATGGTATTGTAATCTTTATTAGTAACTACAGAGAAAGGATAAATAATTAAAAATAAATTTTTTAATTTTAATTATCATTAATGTAGATAGAGATTTAGAATTATTCATATAAGTATTTATCTTTATCCATATTTAACAATATCTAGCACCAAAAATATTTATCTCTATTTGTTATATATTAGTTTACCCATTACCAATCAGTTTCTTTTTTAATATATATATATATATATATATATATAAACTTATTGCACATACACTTTTACACTATCAGAAGATACGTTTTCTTTTTTAATATGAACTATTGTAATTTTCAAATTTTTATTTCATTTTAAAATTTATTGTTAATATTTACTATATTTAGGACTTACAACTACAAAGAAAGGATAATTTATAAACTGTTGATTTTCTTAGTTATCCTTAATTGAGAAGTGAATTACGAATTTTTAACAAAAGGCCAGTGGTAAATCAATATATATATAATTGCTACAGAGTTTTTCCTAACTTTTGACAAGTGACATTCTATTTGATAGCCTATTGACATTTACCACTTTTTATTGTGTAATTACTTTTTTCTTAAACTACCATATACTATTTAGAAAAGCTTATTAAGACTAATCATATACTTTTTTCTATTTTTTTATATTGAAAAGAATTTTTCTATATCGAAATTGGTGCTCTTATTTTATACTTACAAAATTGACAAAAAAAAATAGAACAGAAACTGCACCATTTACAACTTATTATTGGAACTTTGTTTTATTTTTTTACAATGAAAAAACATTTCATATATCAAAATTAGTGAGAAAAACCATATACTTTTTTTCTTTGTTTATAATAAAAAAACTTTCATATATCAAAATAAGTTCTCTTAGTTTATACTTAGAAAATTGACAAAGAAAATTATAAGAGAAATCGCATCATCTACACCTTATTATTAGAAATTTATTCTATTTTTTTAACATAAAAATACTTTTCATATATCAAAATTAGTAAGAAAAATAATATTTATTTTCTATTTTTTATAATAAAAACTTTTATATATCAAAAAAGTGTTTTTAGTTTATACTTGGAAAGTTGACAAAGAAAATTAGAAGAAAAATCACACAATCTACACCTTATTATTGGAAATTTATTTTATTATTCACAATAAAAAACCTTGCATATATCGAATATTAGTTCTTTTAGTTTATATTTAAAATATTGACAAAGAAAATTAGAAAAAAAATCACATTATCTAATTTTTATTATTGATAAAAATTTATTTTATTTTTATATTGAGTATAACAATATATAAATTACTCATGAAAAGAATTAATTTTCTAAAAAGTTGATGTTCATATTGGAAAATGAATTACTAAAATTTTTTTGTTAAGTTATTTTTGTTAATGCAAATATATTATAAAAAAATCATTAATATTAAATTTATTTATTTTGATTTTAACCAAAAGGCTGAGAAAGATATAACTATATAATTTTTGTGACATTATTTTTATAAGTTTAATGGAATTTTCTCATAGTTGTGACACTAAGTCATATAGCAAATTATTTATTTTTAAGTATTATTTCTTGATTTTGAGTTAAAATAAAAAATAAAATTTTTTTTATTCTAATTCTTATTTATTTTTTATTTAAGAAGAAAAATGATCATTTTCTACGGACTTTGACATTGGTGATTTCTAAAAAAAGAACGACAACTAAGATTATGGACTTTCAGGATAGAAAATTATAATTAAACATTCAAATAAAGAAAATATGTAGAATTAAAAAATTTATAAAAAATTAATGTAAATTTACTAAATATTAATAAGTTCCGGTTTTGTAGTTTGGAAATTTTTATAAGTTTTTTTTTAATATTTATTTTATTTTATACTCAACATAAAATTTTATTTGAACATTTTGTTATATACATTAAAATTAAAAATGTGTTTTTTTTTAAATAAAAAGATTACAATTTATTGTGTTTAATTTTATTTTTCACTTTTTTAAAAAATTAATGTTATTTTTACACAACTAATAAAAATTCTAATAACTGTGCACATGTAAAGTGCTAGTAAAAGTAAAATGAGGATATCAGCATGGCACATCAAACTGGATTTCGTGCCACAACCGTATTCATTGGTTTTTTTTTCTCTTACATCTTAATCTTTCAAACGGCTAATTCGCTTAGAATTAACATGTTAATCATTGATCTAACTTAATCACATTCATTGAAATTTAAATCCTTCCAAATTGAAGAATGTAAATTTAGGCATCTTAGATTACTAATTAAAGTATTTTTTTTCATGCTTTGCATACACAAAAGATTTCAAAATTTAACTAATAAATAAGGAAAATGTTAGACTCTCTCTCTCTCTTTTGTAATAGAAAGAAAAAACTAATTGAAAAGATCATATAGGTAGGCATTAGAATTTAACTATAGAATATATTTCAATTGTTTTTATCTCTTTCAAACTTAATTTTAGGGTTACTAACATGACATTCAATATCTTTTCTTTTTTTTTTAACCAGGGAGACATTCAATCGTAGTTAACTAGTATTGCTCAATGTCCTAAATTAAGGAATTCCTAAATCCTAAGTATCCACTAGCCAAATTTAAGTTACAAAAACTTTGACTGAGAAATACAGTTAAGTAGAAGACTATCACTCACTACTTTGTAAGGATATTTTTTATGATAAATATAAAAATTCATTAAAATCACAACCATCAAATCAATGACAGGACTCAACTTCCCACATAATTACTCTCATATAATGAGTGGTTTGCCTTTACTTTATAACGATATGTATGTGAAAGCAGCAGTCCTCAATCACGCATGATTTCTTTTTGAACTAAGATCAAGCATTATAAAATTAAGTATGAAAATAAATAAGATAATATGTGGGAAAAAAATAGTAGTAGCGGAAAAGGAAAGGAGAGGGGGTTAGAATTGAAGCAGTGGGAAGTGGGATATCGTTGGAGAAATCAGCGGAGCCAGCCCGCCCGTGCCTTCCTGGAAACATTACCCCTTTTCTTTTCTTTTCTCTCTGCAGATCACATTCTAGCATAGTATTAAAAAGAGATACTATAAACATGGTACTCTCTCCGTATCAATTTGATACATATATTTTTTATTTTGAATGTCCTAAAATATATGTATATTTTTTTTGTTGCATTTATTATTGAAGAAATTACAAGTTTTCACTTATTTAATATTTATTTTAACTAATTTATTAATTATAAACAAAATTAGTCAAAGAGTATCATGAAAAATTATATAGAATTAAATAATTTTAATTACCAAAACTCCTATTTCTCAATTTTCATGAAAAATAGTTCGTATTTATCAAATTGGGATGGAAGGAGTACTATTCTATTAGCATATGCGTGAGTATTGTCAATAATCCTTATCTTACTCTGACTTCCTCAATATTCGCTTGCCCATGCATTACTCTTTGCTAAAACACCATCCCCCTCCACTCCGCCCTCTTAAACAAATCCTAGTACTAAGTAAGAGCGAAGAGTTTTCCAAGAATAATTATACTTTATCGAAGATAATACGAAAAAGCCTTCATCTCATGCCCTCCTGCCCTCTATGCTTTCTCCTCCATTTTTTTTTTTCCAAAAATTCCTTGTAAATTTGCATGGGGATTTTTTTCAATAGTTCCTTTCTTTCTTTTTGTCTCTTTTAAATTTTTGTTGTAGCTTTCCACCCTGGTCGATCTTGTGCTCAGCAACTTTTTATATTTTTTGTTTGCATTGTTCATAATATTTCATGTTTGCAAGATTTTGAAGTGAAGTATATTCATATCTTTTTTGTTCAAATTTGTGTTACTTGCTCGGGCACAATTATTACTCACAACATCCAATAAATTAACAAGAATTGCTCTTTATATGGGCAGTATCAAATAAAAGATAACTTATAATTTCATCTATCCATTACGTAAAGTATTCTTTCAAAATTATACCCCATAAATAAAAGTTGCCATGAAATGTGCTGATTTATATGGCTTAAGATTGAGTTTTTTTAGTGATAATTGGTTTTGTGTGTGTGCGCGTGTGGTTTGGGAAGCTTAGGAGATGAAAGTCAAAGTCAAAAGGATGAGATATAAATGTATATATGGTATGGGTGCATTGCTCATGCGTGTCTCAACTCAACATCTTTAAATAGAATCTTCCCCAATGAGACTGACATCAAAGCTGTAAACAAAGAAGGTGGTGTCAGCCCTAGGAACTAGGAATGCTCATTTCTCTCCTCCTCTTCTGCTTTGTGTTTGGGATTCAAACCTTTTTGAATAATCTCCGCTTAGGCTGCCCACAAGCCTCGTTCCTAGTCCCGTAGATCTGGACGTTTTATTGTATTCCAGTTTATTAGTCCGTCCTCTTGATAGCTATCAGGCGCTGATATTTTTATTTTAAAAAAAATTAAAATCTGACCATTGGATCAAAACGGTCAGATTTACTCCAATGGTAATATTACTGTTGGAGTATCGTTGGGAGCTGAAAAATTACTTTTTTCGTCCATAACGGCTAGTTTTACCCATTTTCTTATAAATACCCCCTAAACACATTTTTTTTATCATTTTTTCACTTCAAACACTCGTTTCTCTCCTCCGAACTATCTCAACTTTAAAAAATTCTATTCATACTCTCAAATTACTCCCACTCTAATTTTTTCCCCAAAATTATGGATCACAACAATGAAAATACTCAATCCTCCCAACAAAATAACCCATCAAATTTTTCCAATTACCGATATTCTGAAAATAATTCATCAAATTTTTCTTTTTTCACAAACTATCAATTCAATTCAATTCCAACGCTTCAATTTCCCCATTTCCATATCGACTCGCACTTTCTAATTTTGGTAATTTTTAAAATTTTACGTCTAATTTTTTTTCACAAAATAATTCTTACATCCCCTTGTTGGATAGGTGTTCGACGACGGGATCCCAAGGGGATTCTCTTACTATTGAAATGAACCCCCAGAGCTCACTATTGGTCTAAGCAATCTCAGCCCTAACGTCGGTGCCAAGTACAAAAAGTGGATCCCTCTACACGACGTCAAGTTGGCTAAGTGTTGGATCACTATTTCTGAAGACCCCATAATGTTCAACGATCAAAACGCCAACTCTTTTTGGAAGCGGGTGGTTGCACGCTTCAACCACGGGATGAAGGCAAACGAGCAACATTATGAGAAGGCCGTTAAAAATAGGTGGCACACACTCAACAAAATTGTTACATTATTTAACGCATCTACAACAATGTTGCTTCGACATGATTATGGAGCGAGCACGCGTTGTCTACTTGGTTGAGGCGAAAACCCATTTCCTCCACGATGACGTTTGGAAAATTTTATATGATCATCCGAAATGGAGGGAAGCATTTCCCATTGACCCCGAGGCTGGTCCAAAAAGAACCAAGGTGAACACCCAAGACGCCTACACTAGCTCCGGCTCATTCGATCTCAATGCCTCCAATCCTAGCATCGAAGGAGAGTCAACCCAAGAGGCTCGCCCGATGGGTCGAGATAAGGCCAAAGGGGAAGAGCCAAGAACCAAGCAAAAGGTGAAACGCAAAGTGCATGAGAAAGGAAAATCGACATCAAGCGACGTCTCCGAAGTTACGCCCATTTTGGACGACATATTGTTCGAGAAAGAATTAAATCGCAAAGATTTTGAAACGGCAGAAGCTAATTCGGAAGCTAATAGAAAGAAAGAAAAAGAACAACGACTCAAGATCAAACGAGAAAAAATGGAGTATCTCAAAGATCAACAGCTTAAAGAAGACATAGCGATGCTCGACAAAGATACGTTGAATATGACTCCCGCGGTACGGCATTTGCATAAATATGCTTTTAAAAAAATTTGTGAAAAATATGGGTTGTAATATTTTTAATTTAATGTAATATTTAATATTTTATTTGTAATATTTTAATTTTAATGTAATTTTTTATTTTAATTTAATTTTTAAATTTTATGAATTATTTTTATTTTAATGTAATATTTTTATTTTAACGAATTATTTTTATTT
>CAODLS013228139.1:0-10062 GCA_948243855.1 Flueggea neowawraea | reverse complement strand
GACTACTTCGAGGCTCTAACGAATATATCTTTAAGAGTAACTATAAATAGACGTCCCAGAGTAGAAGGAAGACAAGGAAGTCATTTGCTATACATTGCTATTATTGTTTCTCTCACTTCTACCTTTCTAACCCATTTGAGTTATTCACTTGCAAAGAATACTTGGGTTTGGGCTTAGCTTTAAATCTATGTTTTGGGAACACATATATGTAACAATCAAAGTATTTGATTGAGGATAGATAGGATTGTTGTAAGCCTATAGAAAACAACATTGTCAGATTTAGAGGTATGAGACAGAATCAACCTTCTTATTGGCCTTGGAGGTGTTCAGTTTCGAGACACAACTTATGTGTCTTAAGCTGCTATTTACTCACCTGGTAATCCAAGCGCAAAAGTCAGTCAAGCCTCACTCGTCGGTGGATGGTCTCACTGACAGGAACAAGAAGCTGAACAACAAATATATATCAACAGATATACCATAAACAAATCGAAATGTGGTGTTGTGGCGGTACCAAATGTTATGCAATGCAAATGCAAACTCGAACCCTCAAAAGATTCCAAAAAATATATTTTGAATGATATTCTATCATTCTTAATTCAAAATTCAAAATCTATGCAAAATTACAGTTTGGTCCCCGACCAATATAAAATTATATTTTAGTCCCCAAGACTTGGTAAATTATGACTTAGTCCCTGAAAGTTTTAGAATTTATAAATAAGTCCTTAAGGTATTTTAAAATTATAAGGTAATCCTCAACTTTTTTAAAATTACAAATTTAGTCTAAACTTTCTTAAAATTACAAATATGCATCTGTACTTTTTAAAATTATAAATTTGATTGAATTTTTAAAATATTAAGTTTAGTCCCTAAACAAAATATCATAATTGTGGAAAATTATAGTTTCAGTCCTTTTGATCCACAAACACCACTAGAATATCCCTAACAACAAAAACCATTTTTTCCCAATCTTTCCTGAACCAAACTTCGTTCCTTTTTTTCTCAACAATCCAAAAATTTATAAAACCATCCTTAACTCAAACCCAAAACCTTCAGACCAACCAAAACAGTCCCAAATTTTCAGATTTAACCAACCAATCTTCAAACAAAAACCTCACCCGACACCACCTTCAACCTCACCTATTTTTATTATCTTAACCCACTAAAATCCAACCAAACACCTCTAAAAATTGCCTAGAAATCAATCCAAACCGAAGCCACAATCATGAAACAAAACCAATGACAACAAAAGCTATATCAAACAAAATAAAGAAAGAAATGAAATGAAGAGAGAATGTATGTTCTTACCTTGATTTAATGAAGAAAACAGAGGAGAGACAGAGAAATGTGAAGAAGATGTGCAACAATGTTGAAATAAAAAAAAAAAAGAGAAGAAAAAGAATAAATATGGGCGATGGAATCATGATTGAAAGTTTGTGAAAATCATACTTGGGCGGTGGAACTGGCCGGTGGATTTGAAAGCCACGAAGTGAAACGATGTCATTCTGGGTTAGTTGTGTTGCACATCAACATGCAGACTGTGGAACCAATGGTGGTTCACATTCAGATCCACCTATGTTTTGATGATGCACAAAGGTTGGTAAATATGTTAGCTCAATACACCGTGAAGCAAGGTTGTCAAGTGATCAAATTGTTGATGCAAAGGAAAAGTTGGTCGAGCAACTATATAAGTTACTCGAGTAAGCCATCTGTCCAGAAGAAATCTAAGCTTTGGAGTTACTCCAGTAAACCTAATCTCACTCGAGTAAATATAGAGTTACTCGACCAAGAGGAAAAATCACTTGAGAAAAAGCAACGTCCAGAATGTTACTGGTTGATAAAGTTACTCTTGTAGAATATGATATTACTCGAGTAAGTCACGAGTTACTCGACCAACAAAAGATGTTACTCGAACAAGAAGTGTGCTCAAAATACATGAAATCTAAAGTCACTCGAGTAAAAGCCAAGGTCACTCGAGCATGACCTATTATGAAAAATTCTTCCATTCCTTTCTATCCAAATCCAATACACTACTGCCCCAAACAGTACACGCCTTACCTTGCTCAATGTTCTCAATTTTGACAAATGGAAATACGCTCAAACTTTTGTTCAGAAATGCCACTTTTTTCGAAAATTATTTTGAAAAATGTCACATGGAGATATTTGGATACCATTTTTTCAAATGTGATAAATAGACTTTTGGGAACCACTAATTTTTTTTGACACTTTTGGAGACTTTATAAATCTGGCATTTTTACAAGTAGTTTAGAGCGTATTTTTATTTCTGAGAAACTGTTTAAGTTAGACCTAAAAATTAAGTTTCTCAGAATGTCCAATTATCCAATTAATTGTATTCAAAATGTCCGCATAAAATAATAGCAAGATATATATATCACAATTTGTTTTGGTGTGTGACCATGTAGGTGCGCTCAATATTGACAGTAGGTCCAAATCATTCCTTAAGCCCACAAGTCAAAAGCAGGCTTCTAGCAAGACATTATGACTACCCAGAATTCGACGACTTAATAAAACCTAATACACAATTTGATATTTAGTCTTTTTGTCACACGATATCTCGATTAAGCATAAAGTATGGATCACATCATTTTTATATAGTTTAATCAAACATTTCTTGATACCCAAGTAGACTAACCAAAAAAAATGATAATGATAACCCCTATTAATTTCATTCGAGCACGACCATGCATTTCATCAGTCCTACTTGTTAAGTGACCAAGAGATATCTCACCCAAATAAGAACGGAACAAGTTCCTTCTCAATCACTCACATTCCTCCACATGATTTACCATATATCCAATTATAGCTTGTATTACAATCCTGTTACAAATGATGTTGAACTATATCAAAATATAAAGCTTCTCATGTAGGAATCCATGGTTAATTCAGGTTGAAGGACTCAAATTATCACTATTGAGATAAGAAATATTGATGACATATTCTATATAGTATTTCTCATAGTGGGTCAGTCCAATATCATGTTCCCAATATGTATTTATGTTTTGAGTAACATCTCATGTCCATGATCAATAAAACATGACCATCTCTCAGAATGCATACTAGTCTTACCTCATTATCATTCTCATAATAGTGAATGACTAGGAACTATTTAGAATATCATTCTTTTATCTTAATTGAGGTTCTACTATCAAGTTACATACTTGATAACATAAGACGGAATAAACTATTCATGGATACTTTTATCAACTTAATGCATTGCAAAAAAAAATGATAATACATAAATGCCGAAATAAAATGCCTCATATTAAATAAGAATATAAAAGACAATGTTCATATGATTGTGTTAGAGCATATCACTAACAGTTTTCACTTAAGTACTTTTTAAGTTTTGAATTATATTTTAAAATTTGGTTTTCTCTTTTTCCCCTAATTTTTTCATTTTTTTTATCTAAAACGAATAATAAAAATAAACCAAAAAAAATAATTTTCCCCTCAAAACTGTTAAAATATTGAAAAAAAGGGAATAATTGCAATTCATAAAAACACATAGGTTTCTTCTTTTCAATTTTTTGTTGTCTTTTGATTTTTTACTGTTTTTATTTTAGTTTAAAAAACACACAGGTTTTTATTTTAGTTTTTTCTTTGCTTTTTTAGTTTTCAATTGGTTTTCTTTTTTTATTCTCATTCGTATAAGATATTTTTTAGTCTCGTGATTAAAATTTTATATTCATTTTTTGTTTTTTTAAGGTCATAATTTTTCCTTGGTATTAAAAAAATAAAATTCAAGATAAATAAATAAAAACAAAATAATAATTTAATATTAAAAATAAACCAAATGAACTTAAAAAAATAGTTTAAAAAATTATTTTTGTAGTATTAAAACTTAAAAATTAAATAAAAACCTCTACCATGCGGAGTAGAACAAAAGAAACTCTGACCTTTTTTTAGTTTTTAATTTTTATTTAGTTTTTTAAACATAAAATGGTTTTCATTTTATTTTTTTTGGTTTTCTTTGGTTTTAAATTATTTTTTTCATTTCCATATAATATTTTTTTGTTTCGTGAATAAAAGTTTTCATTCTATTTTTATATTTTAATTTGTCCTAGATATTAAATCAATAACAAAAAATAATGAAAAAACAACTAAAAACAATTTAAAACTAAAAAATAAACCAAATAAAACTAAAAAAATCAGGGGAAAAACAAGAAAAAAATTTCTAGTGTCATGTTTTCTAGATATTATAAAAAAATAAAAAAAAATAAAGACGAAAAAAAACAAATGGAAAATTTAAAAGTAAAAATAAACCAAATAAAACTTAAAAAAAATATAAAAAAAAAAAGAAAGAAGAAAATTTCTCATGTTATGATGTTTCCTAGATAATAAAAAAAGAACAAAAAAGACAAGATAAAGATGTTAGAAATAATTTAAAAATAAAAATAAACCAAACAAATTATAAAGTTAGGAAGAGAAACAAGAAGAAAAAAAATTAAATGTGCAAAAATGCTTAATATTAGTTAAAAAAAGTCAAAAAAGGACTAAATAGGGAAAAGCAGAAAAATTAGGGACTACATTAATAAGAAATAAAAATAATAAATAAATACATAAAGATTGCGTGCGGACGATGGAAAGACAGGAAGCAGGGTACATGATTTCCTTCCTACGATGCATACTTAATTTTGTAATAAGCCCTATTTTGTAATTGGCTCAAACTAATTCCTAGGATGCCCCAAACATTGGGGTTCTAGCCATAGACCTCCCTGGTCATAGCATACTCGTCCAAAAAAATCCTAATAATACTCTTATTCGTATTCGTGTATAATACCATTTTTGACCGGGCTCGGATATAGATATACCTCACGGGTTAGAGTATACTTGGTCATCTATATACTACTGTTATCATATTTAAAATTCTTTCTTAATGCATCAAATGTCATTTCCAAATCGTCACTCTATCTCCTCCACAAGGTGATCATTGGTCTAATTAAAGCTGTATATCGAAGATAACGAAATATTTTAAATTAGTGGCATGGCCCTGTTTTTGTGTGGTTTTATATATATAACCTTAATTTAACGCACAATGTAGTGGAGTTTTATATATATAACCTCAATTTAACCCTGTTTTATATGTATAACCTCAATTGGTTTCCATAAATAAGAAACCTGCCAAATGAATACGTGAAAACATTAGGGTATCTGGATAACATTCCTATTTTAAAAAGTAATCATTTTAAAACAAAACCTATGTTCATTTGAAAAACAACATATATTCTTATAGCTAATTACTCTTATACATGAACATGGATAAGTTTAAGGACCATTTAATCCAATCCAAACTACCAAAAAAAATTCCCAATCATCATATTAATTATAAATATGGGAAAACCTATTGACACCACAACACGTAAATCATCAAGAATTTCAGCAATAATGCTCCGCGGGACAACAGGCTCCGGGAACGACAAGACCCCGATTTTCTTGGACCGACATATTCGTGATCAGGCGGTGGAACCGTCACCGGAATCCGGCCAGATTCCCCGAGTGGAGGAGGCGGCAATGGCAAAGACGGAGCTGGTTCTGGTGGTGCAGCACCAAAATTAGGACTAGTGTTACTACTAGAACATGAAGAATGTGAAGGAGTGTAGAATGTCTCAGACAAGATTCCGTCAATACCGTGGCATCTAATATAAGACCCTGCAGTGCATATATTGGGGCTAATAATTTTCACATTGTTGAGGGAAAAACTCTTTCTTCCATTATTGTAAACATTGAGCAGGTAGTTAGGCTCACAACTAGGGATGGTTGAACCCGAGGGGATACGTTCAAGGTGATCAAACAACAATGGAGATGGTATTGAATGGCGTAACAAGAAATCGGAGACGGCATTTTGGTTCACGATTGCCGTCGAAAGAAGCCGGTCATTTGGCATCAAGAAAGTGATGTTTTCTTGAATTCTTGAGTCGAGAGACATGTTGATGAGCATGACGAAGGTGAAGTAGTTGGCTCGAACCATTTCTTCCGTGGCAATGACCAGTTCTTGGCTTTTCGAAGAGACTGTAGGAATGGCTGACGCTGAGGAAAAGGCTGCCAGAATGATTAATATGGTCATGTAATGTGCCATGTTTGGTGGTTTTGGCCGAATTAACAAGGTGTTGAAGTAAAATTTGGTGGGGTTGATTTGGTTTTATGAAAGTAAGTTATGGAAGTAACTTGAGGTTTGTAGAGTGAGATTAGATTTGGCATGCAAATGTGAAGCTTTAACAACTATGAGTTCATTCTAACTTCATGACAATAATTTTTCTTATGGTCCATTACTTTTTCTTTTCTTTTCTTTATTGAAGGCCATACATAATAAGGATGACCATAAAATTGAAGACAAAAAATTTCAAACTAGTGATTAGGGTGCTTAAATTGTGACTATCATTCTTTGTGGGTACTTTTATCGTAAATTGTTTCATGTCTCTCTTATCTGTAATTATAGGTGTATGTGTCATGGGCGCGTTAAAAACAAAATAAGCAGAAAATGTAAATCAGTTTGAGTGAGAAACATATAAAAGTGAATATATACGGTATGGAATCATGAAATATATTCAACTCTCAAAAGAAAAGCGTAATTTAATAGAATCACGTAATATAACCAACTAAAGAAAGAAAATATTATTCTAATTTCTGTTTGCCATAAGTGTACTATAGAAATGCAAATGGAGCAAATAAGAATTTTGAATTTGAAATAAAAATAAAACGGAAATGGCTTAATGGAATGCAGCTAGATATGTGATTGTCATGAGGCGTATAAACAAGAACAGAAGCGTATTAAATATAAAAGATTGCCTAAATATGTAACATCAGATCTGCGACTCCGAAGATCAAAAGAAAATATGCAAGAGGAATAGGCTGGAATTTCCTCTTATTTTACCGAGTCTAGTTCCTATATCTGCCGCATTGGGGCCCAAAGTTACAAAGCTTGGCATCTACCTAGAATCGGTTAGACTACCACTGGTCCACTACGCTATCACAGCCTTAGCCATGAGCCAATTTACTGGTTCAACGTGTCGATGCTTTCCAGTCCGTTATCTTCGTTGCTAGCCGTTTAGATCCACGAATGGGCATTTTGCAAGCAAATTATGATACTAACATAACAACTAAATGAATTGCTGCAATAGGAAGATTTCAAAGAACTGAGCAATGATGGGCATTATGTTGATTTATGGGAAGCTTTCGCGCATAGTGCGATGGTTCAATTGTTGTACACACCAAAACAAAGCCCTAATTTCGTTTGCCATAAGTGTACTATAGAGATGCAATTTTTATAGAAATGAACTAGAAAAATTGAAAAGTTAAAAGAACTTCAACTATATGAAGCACTACATTATTAGTCAACTGGATGTCATTCTAGCTGTATGCTTCTTACGAAGAAAACATAATTTTCAAGATTTTTTTCATGAAAGACGTAATCTTCAAAGTTATATATTTTTTGACAAAACTATGAGCATGTTTAGTTTGGAGAATTTTTCATTATTTTTCACAAAAATAAAAAACAGAAATAAAAAATAAAAAATTTGTGGAAAAAATAATTGCTATGCAAACAAGGTTTTGCATTTAATCTTTATCCAAAACACATTTTCAAAAGATACACATCTTCTCCGCTCTTTTTTTCTATAAAAAAAAAACTTGTTTTTAGTTTTTAGAAATGTGCATATTTTCTAAATGTTTTCAATTTTCAGAAAATAGAAGCGAAACTCAAAAAAAATTATTTTTTAAACTAAATATAGACTATGTTTTTTAAGAAACAAAAAGATATAAATTAAAGGAAAATTCATATTTTTTTTGGAAAAACAAAATACATGATTTCAACGGATAAAATAATTTTTAAAAAAGTTCATAATTTAAAAAAATGATTGTCTTTTTTTTTTTTGTCAAAATTAGATGTGGGAGCATCTAAACAGCTCCCAGGCTAAGAGCATTTCTAATAGGAGATTTATAGGATGATGTGGTATCACATAAATCTCTCATTCATGAAATGTCATGTTATAACCCACTTCATGGTCATGAAGTAGGATCCACTGACAAATTGAACTCCACTTTGTCCTTTTTTAATTTGTTTTCTATTTTTATTTTTTGTTAATAATTTCTTTTATCATTCTATTTATTTACTTTTTTCATTTAGTTATTTTTTTATTTTTAATATTTATTAACTAATACATTAAACACTACATTGTAAAAAAAGAATATTTTTTTATATATCCTACTAAATTAATCTCACATAATTTAACATTCAATTATATCTATAAAGGACATTAACAAAAATTTTGTATCTTGGTTAATATGCCATCTTGAATAATTTATTTTTATTTGATTAATTCAATTTTTTTTCTCGTTGATAACTATATAGTTTTAATTTAAATATTTATTTGATCTATCATTTTATTTTATTTTAAAAAAATCAATTAAATATTTTTCATGATAAATATATTTCATATATTATTTTTAACTCAAATATTTAACTCACAAAAATATTTATGTGAAATAAACATATTTGTTATTATTTGTATATGTAAATAAATTAAATGATGAGTGAAGTGATTGCGGGTCTTATAGTAGAGTATAATGAGAGGTTAAAGATTAGAGAGATAGTATAATTAGTGAAAAATAAATAAATTATTAATATGACAGTATCATCAACCTCTGAATAGGTTAATGCATTAGAGATGTTCTAAGATGAGTACACAATACGATTTTCTAATTGTCTATATATGTTATAGGATATGCTATAACATTTTTTACTATTTGTACATTTTGCATATGTTAAGTGTTTGGTAAAACTTAGAATTAGTAAATTACCAACAAAGAAATCTGGTAAACATATATTTTTTGCATAAACGATAAATACAAAACTCGTCTTTTTTTATTTTATTTTTTTTGAAGTACTAGTCTTTTTTATTAGTAAGTTGGTTTATGATATCTATGTTTGAAATCAAATATTACGTAACCTCGAAAAGAAAGGATAAACACCTAATTTAATAAGTTGAATAAGTAAAGCATAAATATATTTGTATTGTATAAAGTATATGTATCATTGACACGTTTTACTAAAATGTGTTAACGTGAAAAGAGTATTGTATATGCCAAACACTTAATCGGTATTGCACAACCTCAACTAATGAAGATAAGAGACACGAGAACTACCTTTGAATAATAATTCGTTTCATGTCAATTATATATACATATATAATTAAATGTAATATAATCACAAAAATAAAATTTGCATTAATCATATTGCATCATTTGTGACCATGTTATTGCGTCAAAAATTGCCAGTTATACCTAATTTAATACTCGATCAAGCTTTTACCTACATTCACAATACAACTAAGAACAGTTCCCACACAAATCGCATTGCCGAGCCATCACAATTTAACCATGCTTTTTCTAGTTTATGTAAATATTAAGATTATACATTCTTGTTAATGAATCATAAAAAATTAACTTCAACTATAGAATAGTCTTACAACAATTACTCTCAAGATGTCGATTTCAGTAAATTACAGAGCAAATGGTACAACCCAAGCTATCCATCCAAAAATGGTGGAAAGGACATCAGCATTTAATTTAACGAGTCTCCGTCTTCTCAGCCCTATCCACAGCTACAATGTAATAACTACAGAAGTATCACTAAATGGAATGGTACCCCATAAATAGCACATATTCTAGTTCTGTTCTGTGTCATTGTAAACAGCAAAAAGAATTTAATGAAACAATTCAATGAAAAAGTACAATTCAACATGAAAGAATGACCTATCAAGGAAACTGGAATGAGCCTCCAATTTGGTTGGTACCGGACGGCGGATTGATTGCCACCCACAGCAGGGAGATGGTGATAGCAATAAGTCCTGACCAAACGAAAACAATGGTCGGCGTTCTTCCTCTTCTTCCCATCAGCCCTTTCGCGAAAGGATATAGATGAGCCAAAACCCAGAAACTGAAGAAAACTCCACCTATTAAACGGCTCCATTGCGGAATGACACTGTATATTGTTCGGCTAAATCCAACTGCTATTGCAATTAAGTTGACCATCATGATAGTGATCGG
>CAODLS013228041.1:0-11876 GCA_948243855.1 Flueggea neowawraea | reverse complement strand
GATATTTTGAAAGGTGGTTTTCAAACCAGTCTTGTGAGGCACAAATGAGGCGATCTAGAGTGTCGTTTAGTCACTAGAGAATCTTACCCCTTTTTCTTATGTTGTTTTTGTTAACCTTTGTTCGGAGGTCATATTTTTGGGACGCACAACATCTGACCCGTACCTCGACCTAGTGAGGCGCTTCTTCACTATAGTGAGTGTCCTCGTCCGGACTCTACTATGCTACGTCGTTAGAGCTCCACATCGGGTTACTGTTGGGATACTGTGCTTCACTTTTATATTTTGGGGTTTACTTTGATGATTTCATTTTTGTTGATATTTTGATATATTGTATATATATATATATATATATATATATATATATTATATTGGTATTTATATATATTATATGATTTTATTTCATTTATAAATATTTTAAATAAATATTTGGATAATTCGGGTAGTATATATGATCACAGAGGCTTCTGCGGGATGGATCGGCTCTCACAGACAGTCTGCCTCGTACGCCGGTCACAGGCCCGACCATGGGTCTTGACAACATTCTCGAAGTTATGATTTCTAGTGATTGATCAAGAAGGATGTTGTCTGTTTCACAAGAGTGTTATATCAATAAAATTCTCAAAAGATTTAATATGTAGAATTGCAGACCCATGAATGCCTTAATTGCAAAGGGGATGTCTCTTGTCATGGAAATGTTTGAAAAATTCTAGAAGAGATTTAGTATAAGAAAGGAGTTCCATATTGATCGCTATTTGTAGCCTTATATCCGTAATGTTGTGTACAAGGTTTGAAATTTGTTTTTCTTTTAGTCTAGTTAGTTGATTTCAATCCAAGCTGGAAAAAATTAATTGGAAAGCAATAAAAAGGATACTTAGATACCTAAAAGGGAGTGCAAGCTACGGACTGTGTTATTAAGAAAAGGATCAACGAATAAGAGGATATATAGACTCTGATTGAGGAAGTGATGAGGATGCAAAAAAAAGTCCATGTCTTGATATGTTTTCTTGCTTGAAAACGAACCATTTCTTGGTGTGCCAAGAAACAAACTTGTATGGCACTGTCTACCATGGAAGTTAAGTACATAGCTTTATCAACTATAATGCAAGAGATAGAATGGTTAAAATGGTTCATGAATCACCTTGAACTGCCTTTCAAGACCTTATCACCATATATTGTGATAGTAGTGCATTGATAACTTACACTAACAACCCTAGGTTTCATGGTAAAAGTAAGCATATCAATATTAAGTATCATCTTTTAAAGGATATAATTGCATGAGTAGAAGTGAACATTGAGTATGTTCCTACGCAAGCTATAATTGCATATTCGCTTACAAAACTGTTACATAGAGAAATGTTCAAGGAACACATAAGATCTCTAGGGTTATGCAAGGTTTACAAACATACTGTTGAACGTACTTTTCATAATGTTTGACATGATTTTCATTTGAGTAATAAAATTGGCTTCTTTTACTTTACATTCATTGTTAGCAGTACACAAGTGTGAATATCATTTTTTAATGTTTACTGTGATTGTTGAGTATAGTAGAGCATGTCGGATGGAGAACTAGACCATGCACACAAATGTTTACCTTGGGTTTTACGATTTGTTTGCCAAATGTCAGGATGAGGCAGATTTGGAACATTATATGTACACACGATTTGTTTGCCAAATGTCAGGATGAGGCAGAGTGTGTTCATAACCAAGGATGATGCAAGATAAAGGTGTACAGTTAATTCATAACGTACACAATTGATTAAGGATCCATGTAATATTATGAGATAATCCTATGCTAAACATCTCTTTAGACTTAGCATGTTCTATCATAAAAGGCATAGGTAAAAGGTCCCTACTCCTAACAGTTGCGGAGTTCTACCAATTGTTTATTCGCAAAGGCTTGAAAAAAATCTGACATCAATTACATCGACCCTTGCTTGATAAGGCTTGTGGTTAGAAATCCAAGATTTCATCTTGATGCATCGGATATATATGGACCTTAAAAAAGTGGACTAAGGTAGAATAAAATGGCTTGTGATCATACCATGGGTGAAAACACGACCATAGGATGAGAGTTCTTGTTCGTATAAGTTGTTCTCAATTTTCCTGGTATGAGACCCATCAGTGAACAACCAGTTATCTACACGATCTACCCTAAAGACTTTAAACACATGCATTAAGTATACTTGGTATGGCCATTTTAATGTGTTTGCAAAGGTTGTGCATAAATGGGTGTGACACACTAAGTAAGCAAGTTGATTCACGATGAATTGTATGGTGTAGAAGAGGAAGACTACTTTTGTGATGCATTCACTAGGGGGATATTATAGTTTCTATGAGAAACATAATAAGTAAACATGAATTATGCTTTTGCAATATCTAATAAGCTTAAAGGCGACGATTGTGAAAGATGAATAGGTCTATTATTAGCCAGGATTAATAAGCTCAATCCTAATGGGTTTTGGTAATGGGCTCCTAATTAGATTAGGAGAGCCACTCCTAGTTAGCATATAAAAAGGTGACTTAAAAACCCTGATAAGAAAACCCTAATACACACAACAAAAAGAAAAAAAAAACTCTCTTCACACTGTGTGTGCGCTGTCAGTCTCAACAAGAAGAAGGAGAATAAATTCTTCTTCATGATACACAACGTTCGCTCCTGAAAGTCAATCAATGGCTCTTAGTTTGTGGGTGCGTACCACGTTCCCATCACTAATGCAATTGTGGTTCTTGGCGACTGGTCACAAGTTATTTCTTGTGTATCCAACCAAGTTCTTCTGTTTTGTTCTGTGAGCTAGGATCTCGATCATTCTATTTAGTTAATTATTAATTATTTATTGATGTTTATGATTGCATTCTAACACAACACAACTACATCTATTTGCAATAGTAATTACAAAAATATATATGTTTTAAAAACATTAATTTTATAGACCAAAAAGCCCCAAACTAATTGCACTCTTATGCACGCATGCTAGATATAGCAAATCCCTAAAATATGGAAGGAAATAAAATCACTTACATATTCATATGAAATAAAAAAAAATTCAATATGTAACAGTTTCGCAAAAATAGGAAACAAAAAATTCAAATAAAATAAATATATTTTAACATCACCACCTGTTGAGAAATGTGGCAGCAAGCACAACAAAAAATTTACAATTTCCAGCCGCGTTACCGATTCCAGGATCCATGCAAACATCGATATGACATGCATAAGTATGTTTGGTGCGTTTACCTTATTGCAAAACACCGAATTCTCTAAGGAAGATGATGAAGGACACCAATAACACATTTAAGGGCAGCTATAAACCGATTCAAATTGATTCCTCAAGAGCCCCAAATGTTGCCCCTCTATCCGTATCCACACACACGATAAGTTTGTTTCACAAGCTCTAAGGAGCAGGAGACCTTTGGTCATACTAGCTCCCCATTATAGAAACAGATTCAAATTCGCCCGTCTCTATCTTGATGTGTATGTCGGATGACTCTACATACTAGATTTAGGGGTTTGGCCTTTACTTAATCATATGCTAGTAGGAAACACAACTCTTAAAAGATCTCTAAAAACATCTCTCCAAATCACATTAGAATTCCTTCTTTTACCCTAATAGAGTAAACTTGGGTACGAAGTGAACATGTGTGGTGGCATGGGCCTCCTCCAAGCCAGCCCATGTCCCATACAAAGCCCACTTCCTTCCCACTCAGTGAAATCTTGAAGTGGGCCCAATCACCTAATTAATCGAAGTAATATTTAAGCTCAATTTAATCTATTATAAATATATATCAAGTATTTGTTAATTTTGTTCAAAAAACAATTTCCAAAATCTTGAATCAAACTTATGATCTTTGTCTCATGAAACTCCTAGTGGTACTAGATCAATGCGACGACTATGAAAATTAAGGCATTGTTTGGTTTCACTAAATTAATTATCATTTTTAGTCATGGAATTCCTTGCCAAATTAGAAATTACATTTATTTGGTTTCTAATCTTATGAAAGCTCCTCTTTTGACACATTATTATATGCGACACTATAGGTTCTCATGACGTTGGTAATGAACTCAAATGTTCAATAAAAATTCACAGACAAGAATGGCCACTAATATGGCATCATACCACCCAAGCAATGAGATGGTCGAGGAATAGGCTTTCACCTGTCATTGATGACTACTGTGCAATTCAATGTCTTATAATAATATCTTGATTTATTCTAAATCATGGAACATGTCATCTTCTAATCTCAATCACAATTTTCTTGACCTCCAATTCAAGTAAATTGTTGACATAGTATCAAATTCCAAGTTTGATCTGTACCCACATGCTTTAGCTAATGACTTTCAATTTACTTGAATCTATCAAAAGGCCATAAGATATTGTCTCGTGGTCACTGAGGGTGATAATTATATATTGATTAGTTATAACGCTCATGTGTTTCATGATGTACACAACCGTTGTCGTATTAGCAACCTTATTCAAGTTATGTTAAACAGGATCAATGTACACGACTATGGTAATTTCAAGTCTAAGGATCATTTGCGTTATCTCCATGCGATCACTAATGATGCCCACGTATCGATCTATATAGCACTCCTATTAGTCAGGTCGGTCCAACACCCGTGTCCATACTGAACCATGTGCTTACTTGTTTGACTACAAAAATTTAGAGGAAGTTTTTAGTGTCAATAAGTTCTCACGCCATTCAAAGTACTTATTACACAAGCCTACTAACTCAGGGATGTTGCTTTCTTAAATCATCAACAATAATATGTGCACAAATAATGATAAGCAAGCAATACATTGCCATTATTAATCTATGGGGAAATCACTATTTTGTCCATGTATTATATTCGAATTCGTGATTACGCCACTGTGTTTTGAAAAGGCTCTTATTGCATCGTTGCTTTTAAACGCCGTCAGCCAGAATTCAGTAAGAACTCAGCCATAACTAATTGGACAAAAGGGAGTGCCTTAATAAATGTTGTCCTGTTAGTTTGACTAAATTCTTGCTGACGGCGTTTGGGAGTAGGGATGTAATAGGAGTCTTTTCAAAGCAGAGTATCGTAATCACGAATTTGACTATAACACAGGGATAAAATAGTAATTTCCTCTTAATTTATTCATGAATGGAATAGTAGTGTTTTGGTACCAATCTCATTGGCCAATAGGGCACAAACACTATCACCAACATGTGGTCATTTAGGAATCACAATTTGACTAAAAATCTAAAACCAATTTAATTGTCACTTGTGCCTTAAGTAGTGATCGACAATGGGGATCACGTTGGGATTTTGAACATTACTTGAACTTAAGAATAAAAAATTCACAGTTGGATGTTATCATGACACTTTGGTTACGAAGGTTATGGGGTCCGGATTTATGGATAAATTAAATCAACGAGTCAGCCTTAAAGTCAATCAACGTCAACAAGATGTTGTGACCAGTTATGTTTGGTTTATTATGTCAGAAAAAATTAAATTTTGGGGGTTCATTGATTAGTAAACCTCTGGTATTGGTAAGGTTGGGACCATATCTTCCATCTCCAGTTTGCCGACTAATAAGATTTCTGAGATTAGCCAGGCAATTGGGTTGGTTTATCTATTCCTTCCGATTGAAAATGAGTCAACTGTCTACACGAGTCAGATTCTTCTAGGCTTCAGTGGATGACACGACATTCTTGTTTAAATATATGCCAACTGTACTTATGACGGTTCCCAAAGATGTAACATAAGTCAATGTATACGTTGCCACGATATTATTCTACGAACGCATACGGGTTTGTTAGAAGTTCGACTATATATATTTATATATTGTGTGCTAAGGAAGGAATTACCTTTCTAATGCATATTCAGTGATATCAGCATGGCCCCACACTTTTTTTTTTTCGATTAGAGCATAAGTAGTGCAACCTAGTTCTACTTGACTAAGCCTCGTATTCATGCTTGTCCAAGGAGGGAGTTTGGTTTAACCAACTCCCTTCTTTATAATAAGGCAGAAACACCAAACCAAACGTTCATTAGTTTCGAATGAAGAGCGCTCTCCCTAGAAAGCACTACTCCTATCAAAATAAAAAGTGTGACTTTACTAAACAAGCTAGAAAGTCCTATCTATTTTATTAGCAAAGCACTATTACACGCTCCTGCAATCAAACTCAAGGAAAGCCTTGGTCGATACCATTTTTTTACTAATAAAAAGGGCAAATATGCGCTCAAACAACCTATTTTACTAATAATGAAGCTATTGGTCAGCCGTTGTGAAGCTTCAGCTCGAAAACCGACCTCACCTTCTATTTTATTAGTGAAGGGCTTTGAGGCTTTACAATTATAATACATAAAAAAATATTCCTTAGTTTTTAATAAGGGGCGTATTTATAGTAAGGGCCTTTTTCAATAGGGGAATTTACATATTTATGGACTTTTTAATAAGAATTTATAGAATTATCCAGCCCATTCAAAATTTCAACCCCACTACCCACCGTCCAAAAAATAAAAATTATAAACACATATTTTTTATATTTGTTTATAAGTTATTTCATATTTATATATTGATTGAAATCGATTGAATCTTATTTATAAACAACATATAAACAAATCATATGTTTGTAATTCTTTAAATTCAAATATAAACATATATAAATAACATGCAAACAAATATAAATAAGAGACCGTGAATTGAAAATTTATATCCGTAAATCTAAGAATTACAATCGTACGGACAAAATATTGAAAAATATATTAGTAATAAACATACACAATTCGTATAGAGCAAATTTTGTAAATTTTTTGTGTTAATGATGTAATTATCACTTTTCAATAACGTTTGCATTAGCCGCTATGTTTATTGGCTTCCCTAAAAAATAGAATCTTTTACAAATTGGTATGGACCCACCCCTTGTTTTAGTCAGAATGAGTACTTGAAACTAGGAGTGTCAATTCGTGTTAGTCGTGTCGTAATTGTGTTATGTCATTTTATTATCACACATCTTTATACATTCATTATACATGATATAAACATTAAAAAAATTGATTTCGTGTCATTTATGTTGTGTCATAATCGTATACACCGTAATCGTGTTATCGTGTCATAAACGTGTAAGAAATTGTCAGCCCTACTTAAAACTTCGAGATATTGGATTCTTTCAATAATCGACTATTAAAAGGACTGCATTCCGCACATGTTCTACATTATAGCTTGCAACTAATTCAGCTTCTGCTTTTGAGAGATCAAACGGAGCTCAACAAATTATAGTATAAACCCACACGAAAAAAATGGATTTAAATAAAAAAAAAAACAAATGACGGAGATAGAGGCAAATAACTTGATGGTGTGGGAAGATGATGACAAAATGGGTTATGAAATTAAGTTTGGAGTAATTAATTTGTATAAGTTAAAGATATTAAAAAAGTAAATGAATAGAGATAACAATATGGGAGAGAAATTTAAGGGATGTGGCTCCCTCTAAACGTGGAGCAAGAAAATGGCATAGAGTCCCTTATCTAATAGTGATTGTCTGCATCTGTAAAACAAAAAAAAAATCTCAAACCTTTCGACCTCTACAACTCACTCCACAGCATATCCCATCTCAAATACCTTGTCTTTTGAAGTATTATCATGCCCATTATGTTTCTTCGGTGGATCAAGAAGAAGGAAATTAGTATTGGGGCAATATCAGCCTTCTCAAACTTGTCAGAAGTCC
This sequence comes from Flueggea neowawraea, assembly GCA_948243855.1. NCBI lineage: Eukaryota > Viridiplantae > Streptophyta > Magnoliopsida > Malpighiales > Phyllanthaceae > Flueggea > Flueggea neowawraea. Next base: position 4,184 of record CAODLS013228041.1, on the reverse strand, counting down.
TCATAGAAGGTTTAGAAGATTTCTTCTTACAATTTACTAGAGGATACAACTCTAAGAAGATCCAACTCTGAAAAGTATTCTTAAGTGGATTACAATGAGTTTGAACTATCTGAAAACAAACAAATTAAGAAGACTTAAATATGCAAATCAAAGACATACGAACAACTATAACTGCAAACACTTTAGAAAAAGTTGTATTATATAGTTTATACCATAATCGACGAGACAAACACAAATATGTGCAGAGCTATTAAGGAACGGAAAAAAGAAGAGAGAACAATGAGCAGAGTACAAACTGAATTCGAATTTGGAGAAGAAACAAAAATGAAAGAAAAGTAAAGTTTAGGAAAAAAAATAAATGAAAAAAGAAACTTCATAAATGAAAATGAAAATACCATTTCAACTAGTATCATCTACTAGTTTTTCTTTGATATATTTGAACATCATGCCATCAACTAGTATAATCTACTAATTTTTCAATTCCATTTTTCTATCCAAATGACAAACTGCTTTTTTCCGTAAGTTGTTGTTCGATTTTACTTCTGGATTCGTTTTGTTGAACAATTTAATTAGCTAATAACTGACCCAAACTGCTGCAGGATGTAGACCCTTGTGAATGCCTCATTGATGATAACATTCGAACAACTATACAAAATGCTACTGGTCCAAGAAAAAACTTTATTTGTACCAGAGGTGGTTTCCATGCTGATTGCATATTCTGGCTTGCAATTTTGCATCTTTCTGTTGTTTCCCATTTATTGATGCATTGTAACGTTGGACAAACTCTACAACGGATGCTTCAGGTTCCATTTGAGATTCTGGTTAGAAGACAAATGGCAAGGTTGTTAGATCCAAGCCTCCAGTGTCTCAGATTCGTGTATGATGAATTAGTCAAGTTTATAAAATGAGGCTTCATTTAGTAAATGGCACAAGGTTTACTATAACTAATAATAATTTCTACATGCAGAAAAGACTAGAACACGTGTTTATTGCAGATCAGTCGTATTTGTGGAGCAAATGAGCTACAGAGATTTCCATTTCTGAGAAAGCAGCTTGATGAGGTCATGGCAAAGCGTTTTTTTTAAGCTCTTTTTTCGTGCTCCTATAAAATCCGTTACATTCAATTGGTGTTTTTCCTAGATAATGTATTTTAGCTTGTGTCAGAGCTATCCTGATATTATCTACTCTTGTCTGTTATGGAAGTTATTTATTGTGCAACGCAGACGAGATTTCTTTTGGAGTTTCTTTTTTGTAGTCTGATAAAATCTTTACTTTTTGTTGACCTCAAGATAGAAATAAAGGAACAGCTAGCTTAACTCCGGACAAAAGACCCATAAATGGTTTTCTTAAACACAAACATAAACTACTAACCGGCATGAGACGACCTAAATTTTAATACTAATGGCAGACTGCCTCTTGAACAAGGGAACACTAGTGCCTTCATATATGGCATAAAACTTCCTATTTTCTTGGTTTTGTCTTAATTATATGGTACTTCCAATCCTCTTGCAAATGATTCCCACAAGTACTTGCCACTTTTGGAAGATTGAAAGTAAGAAATGGAGTGTGCATTGGACATTTACATCAGCTTATACTTTCAACATTACAGAACAGAAGATGGATGGACAAGTAAGAGTCAATACCTAGGGAAACGTTTTCATAGGCCTGATTTTATTTAGAAACATCTTAACTTATGATAATTTCATTGCCTACTTATATTTTCCAATAATCCAATAGGCACTCTGTAACATCTCGCTCGATTTTTTATTAGGTTTCGACTTCTGAGATGATGATTCGGGTGTTTGGATCCTTGTATGGGACCAAAAGATGATTAGTGTTGAGATTTACTTAAGTTTAGATGTAAATAAGCTTCGGAAATGATGAAACTTATGTATCTAAGTTGGAATTACATTCAATGTAGGTAAATAAGTGTGTTCTACACGTTAGAAGTGTGTCACGCACTTTAGGCTTGAGGTTGTGTACGTTAGGTTTTATTGTGTATTTTTAGCATGTTTTTAAAGTCCGTTTTGCATCAATTTATGTGTCGAAGTTGTTATAATTTCTATGTTTTATATTGGTTTTGTGTTTTCTTGTGTTTTAGGGGATGATATTAGAGTGAAAGGACAAAGAGTGGATTTCGACCAGTAAACAACATAATCATGTTGTAGAGGCATGGATTTCAACTTGCATATGAAATGACCATGTTGTATGCTCTACGACCTGGGAAAAATTGTTGACTTAATTACCTGAGATGGGCCGCACGTTTTGGACAGTTGGGCCCACTAAATCTAACATGGCAAGGACGATTTGAAGGCCTTTTCACTCCAGTTACTATTTGAAACAATTAATTAGGATTATTTTTAATTATTATTAGATATTGAGTAGGGTTAGATTTTGGAAAGAGTACAAATGCCCTTTTAAACTCTTTATTCAGTAACTTTTGGCATTGGAGAAAGACAAAAGGAACTAGCAGCCATTTCTCTCTGTATTTTTTGTGTTTCTTCTTGAAATGAGTAGCTAAACAACTCTTTAGTCGACGTACTAAGGTTCAATACATTTAAGTTGTAAGACCTTTGAATTTATTTGTTATTGTATTTATTCGAGTATTTATTCAATTTATGTGCTTGATTTGTTGTTATTATTATTATTATGTTGATTTGTTAATTTGGTCGGTTGATTAATTAACAGAATTATATACTGCTAATTAGGATTGATAGAGTGTTTATCATTGATTCTAACTTAGGCAGCGAATGACTTATATATTTGTGGTTGCACATCATATTTTGTTATGAAACTGAATAATTTGGTTTAAATGATCTACAACATTTCTTATTTCACTAGCTAGAATAAGGGTATCTTTGGTTCTTACTGCTACCATTAGATTAAATCCTATTAGAACATTTCTCGGGGTTGTCTAGTTGGTAAGGGAAGTAGTTTGCAGGGCGTACTAGGGCTACCAAAGAGGTAATAAGTGATTGGTTACTTATATGCATCATCGATGTAAAGATTCGACCCCAATGTACAATGGCAATCCAAGAGAGAGGATGAGTTAAATTTTGAACAAGTTAAAAACTTTGTTGAAAATCTTTCACAAACTAAAACAAATAACAAAGTTCTTTTAAACTAAACTCAAAGTATAAATGCGGAAGCAACTTAAAACCAAAGATCGAATTCACACACAAAAATATAAACCAAATGAAAATGCAAAGCAAGTAAGAGAGAGTAAGGGAAGAGATACAAATCCGATTTATAGTGGTTTGGTCTTTCTTGACCTATGTCCAATCCTCTAGATCCACTAGAGAATTTCAATCCACTATCTCCTCACTTGCTGGTCGAGGGAAACCGTTTACACCACTTGTTTTTAAGGCTCAACAAGCAAACTGTTACACCTTATTTTTGTGGACTCAACAAGAAAACCGAATTCCTAATTTTCACGGGTTGAATTAGAAAACCAAAACCACTTATTTCTGGGACAAAAAAAAAAAGCAAATCAAACCACTAGTTTTTACAGGCTTAACTAGAAAATTGTTACCTATTAGTTTTCTAAGGCTCATTAGCAACCACACATGTTTTTCTAAGGCACAAGAAGGAAACATATATACCCTAAGCAAACAAACTTGCTTGATACAAAATCAACCTAAGAGTATAACAAATTAAAGTTCACACAAACCCAAAAATGTGATAGCAAGTAAATAGCTCTAATGGATTGGAAAGGTAAAGAAGATAGAAACAATAATAGCAAAATATAGCAAATGACCCTCTTTTATTGTTTCTGCTCTGAGACATATATTTATAGCCACTTGTAAGAATATAGTCATTAATGTTAGTTTTGTGCCCTAGTCCAATCATTGATATACATTGTCATTACATTTATTACTTAATAAAGAGGCATTTCATTTCATATCTATGAAATATTATATTGTTTTGACAATAAAAGTTCCTTGAATAGTTTATTCTTCCTTATGTCATCGAGTGTGACTTGATAGTAAAACCATAAGGTAAAAAGAATACTATTCCAAAAGTCCCTAATTCATTGTTATCATGGCAATGATAACAAGCCAAGGTTAGTATGTTGCTAAGAGGATAATCACATTTTATTGATTATGGATATGGGATATCCCTTAGAACACAGATACATGTTAGGGAACATGTACTGGACTGACCCACTATGAAAGCACTTCATG
>CAODLS013227872.1:0-10090 GCA_948243855.1 Flueggea neowawraea | reverse complement strand
CAAGTTTGTGTTGATGATTGGTCGAGTTCAAAGGACTCAAGACCAACTCCATTCATCATCATCTGAAGGTGGGGAGTTATTTGATACCGCTTCCACAACAAACACTTCTGACTCCAACGACGAGAGTTAGTTTAGTTTTTTTTCCTTTTTTACTTATATTTTAATTTATCATATATTGTTAATTGTTGTATAGTTATATTATATAATTAAATTCGGTATTGTAACCACAATATTCCTCCGCCACAAGTGATGGCATCTAATAAAATTTAATGAGTTTTTTTTTCTAATTTTGTTTAAAATTATGTGATATAATTACTAGTAGAATAGTTAATTTGTTTGAAAATTATTTAAAAAATCTTTGGAATAAAATGTATTATTGGTATTATAGTTAATTATTGAATATAACAAAATTTAGAAACTGAAAAAAAATTGACGGGATAAAATAACAAATTAAAAACAATTTTTTTTTAAAAAAAAAACAGGAAACCGAACCGGAACTGAAGCCGAACCGGCGGTTAAACCAGTCAAAATCGGTAAAAACTGAAATCGGAACCGAATCGAAACCGGACAAAACCGTAGAAACTACGGTTTGGTTCCGGTTCTCACATTTGACAAACCGGAACCGCTAGTTCCAGAACCGGCAACACCCCTAATCTAGGGAAATAAGGACGGATTTAAAGGGGATTCCAAGGGGGTGGGGTTCTATCCTGCAACCCCTCCTAGTTCCATGTCACCTGACACATAAAATATATATGAGGTATAATTATGATATATTTATGGTATATTTGCAGTATATTATATGTATATTTATAGTATTTTTGACATATTAACATATTATATATAATATTTTTCGTATATTTAGACGCTTTATAATGTATTATATGAATATATAGTAACAACCTTCCTACTGTCACTTCGTCCATTGTTGGGTTTCGGGTGGTTTAGTTCTAGTGTTGTCAATGTAGTAAAAGAACATGTAAATGTGACTGACACTACATCTTACCCAAAATCTTAAAAATTAGATTATGAGCCTTTGACACTTATATTTTCGCATTCAACAACTCTTTGACAAGGAATTCCTTTTTCAATTCACACTTGCATAATCTACAATCTTCCCGTTAAATGTAAATCTCTTTCTTATTAATTTTAAGCTTGTTGCCCCTCTAGGAGTAACCATTTTTAGTATTATTGAATTTTTCTTGAGTTTTTTCAAGTATCAAGCAGTGAGTTATTTATTATAAAATCGTGTAAACTTCTTCCTAGTAAGGATAAATAGTTTTTTATCATTCTTTTCTAACAATTTAAAGGGCAATATTTTCTGATTCAAACAGAGAAGGTAATAATTAAAATAAAAAAACCTACAAAATACTAAAGCTTAGAAGAAATTATTCCCTATTCTTGCTTTGGAAAGTATGGTTGATAAATCCGTAGATCAAGATCTCATTTCCGACAACTGAACCTTCTTGATCTGTTTCTCTTCAATGTTATAAAACTTATAGCCACACATTCGTAGACAGAGGCCAATCGAGAAATTTCATGCACTAGCTAGGATTAGTTTCTTGACTGATTCACAAGTGTTTTGACAACATATAAGATGTAACCAAAAACATGGACATTGCGTAAAACGAAAGAACATTTAAATAAAACAGGTGCATCATTTTATGACCCTAATTTGTACGACTACAATATATATTTATACATATTTCCAAAAACTCAGAAAATTCTTTGTTTTTTCCTTTGTGTCTTCCGAGGCAATGCATTTGTATTTGCTGTATATTGGTCAATATGCAAATTGATAAGCTTCCAGAAGAAACACGCCAATAACAATAAAGCGGACTACGAACATGAAGCTCTAATTCTATATAAGTTGCTGCACTTATAAAATTTGGTCCGACCTTCACTCGAGTATGGGAAGCTCTTTTTTTTTTTGGATCGGAAGTATCATTTATCATTGTGCTGCTCGATCATTTGTGATTCTCTATAAGTAAATAGAGAAAGTATAATAGGGCATATACTTGGAACAACTAGGCACTGTGCCTAGAGGAAGAACCAAAATATTTGGTTTAAGAGGGCAAAATATATATCTATATATCATTTATCATGTCTATATCTTACATAAAAAAATAGAACTATTTGTACGAAAAAATAGAAATATTTTAATTTACTTCATCTTTAAATCACAAAAGTAAAAATATTAGAATTATTGAATACGTTATCCGGGTGTATATTATAGTTTAGATTTTAAAGTGTTATTTTAATTTTGTGACAAATAGCATTATAAAAATGATATAAAAACTTAAATTGAAGAAAATAATGTAAGAAAATAAAATAAATTAGGGACTAAAACGAGATAGCATAAAAAATGAGATTATAAATTTTAAGTGTTTTTTTAAGTGTTATGATGTATAAATAGATTACAATATTATAATCTCTAAGAAAATCATCCTAAACAAAAATTTATCATTCTAAATGAAATTTTGACTTTTTTAATCTGTTCTTGTTTTCTTCATAGTCCTTCTTTTTTGAGAGGATCATATATTATATTATTTTTAAGATATATGAAATCATAAATATGTAAATTGGGAAGTTGGGGACCAAGGCTTTGGTTCCGCTAATGGCACTAGGCCACTGGCAACCTTTATGGGTACGAACACTTTACGCATATTGAAGGAGGGTATAGTACAATCGTTAAATAATTGCAGAATAGAATGTAGACAATATAGTTACTAAACTTAATTTACTTTTTTCGTTCGTATTTACTCAATTTTAATTTTGTATACCATCTTCTGTTAAATTCATTAACGGAAGTTGATGCATTGATTTGTACGTTAATTTTTTAATTTCATCAATGTTAGAACCCTGTATAGATAATGACGATTTGTAGATTATAGTCTACTATATATGTACTTCGGTGTCAACATGGGCAAGCCTCCACCAAACGCTTGTGGTTCGCATCAAGCACCTACTCTCTTCAACAGGTACGACACTCCGTCATATTTCCCGAGACAATAACTACTGCGCCAATTGGATTGTTAAACATGATCTTTCTTTGTGCTTTGAACCTTATGATTTTATTTATTTTCCGCCACATTTTTTGAGATTATTGTATTATGACAAATTTTATATTTGTAATCTCGGTATTTCTTCGTCACAAATTAGGGTTATTAATAATACTTAAGGATGTACAGTCTTCTTTCACTAAAAAAAAATGTATTCTTTTCACCCACATTTTTTGAAATAGAATTATTGCATATGTACCAAGCCTTATAGTAGTTATGTTGGACTCAAAGAGGCTTGGGGAGATCCGCTTGGTGCGTGGGCCTAGTAAAAAAACACACAAGTGAGTCTGACACAACATCTTTATCCAAAATTTTAAGGTAATGAGTTATGAGTTTATATCACTTATAAGTCATTTATACACAACACAACTCTCCAATGTGGGACAACTACCATTCACACTTATATCCTAACAATCTCCCCATCAAGTGTGAATATCTTTCACATCGGGCTTAGGTATGCTCCCCTGCAACGAAAACCTCTTAGTATTGCAAATTTCTTTTTGGGTCTCTTCAAGTACTAATGTGGAATTTTTACCCCAATAGCTCTTTTCATGACTCCATCCATCTACGAGCTGACCCTACTCACACTAGACACTCCACAAGAGCTTCAACAGTCAACACAACTCTTCACTATTCTCGTGTTCGCGCATCACCACGGTCTCACCAAGAGTTTCTCCCATGGCTTCACCCTTCCTTCTACGAGTTTTTTCAGGCTGCTCACACAGTAGATCTGGACTACAACAGTCAAATACAACTTTTCACCATATTATCGCACTCATACTGGACCACAACCGCATCATACTCGTCATTGCATCTCTCAGTCATACCGTTGGATCTGATACCAATTGTTGGACCTGGAGAGCCTTGTGAAGATTTGTCTCCTGCGTGGGCCTAATGAAGGAGCATACAAGTGGGTCTGACATCACATCTTTACCCAAAACTTTAAGGTAATGAGTTATGTGTCTATGTCAATTATAAGTCTTTCACACACATCACAACTCTCCAATGTGGAACAACTACTATTTACACTTGTATCCAAACAAGTTACAGGGATAAATAGATATTAATGCGAGAAGAAATATTGTGCTAATCACATATAAATATCTCTAAAATATTAAAATTATACATTGACGCCTCCAGAATTTTGTTCTCGCGTATGTCTCATATTTTAAATCCTTATGCATATTTCAAATCTTGTACGCCACCCAGTTATAAAAAAAAGGGCTGCATGTTTTTTTTTTTCCTTTTTAAAGTGACAAATATCACAACTGTAGACTCAACAATTAAAAAGAAAATATTTTAGTCCTCGGGTAGTAAAAAGTTGTTTAATACCACATTCAGTCTTCATTTTCAACATAAATAAACGAAATTTCTTTTGTCCAAAGTATGCTTATTTATTGATATTCAACACATTTTTGCCTTCATCTTTGCTTTTTTCTCCTTCATTTTTGCATTTACATTATATTTTGGTACATTATTATAAAAATTTAAAAATAATCATGTTCAAAAAATGGACAACAATAATAAGAGAACTAGAACACTTGAGAATCGTGAGCGTCGCCTCGAGACCTGAAAACACAGAACACGAAGAGGCCGGGATGCTCTCCGGGGGAGTCTCCGACGCTCAAGTCAGTAAAAAATTTAGTAGAGTATCAATAGGAGTGGAGAATAGAGCATACCCTTAATAGTTGACTCTGACCACTATTTATAGAGTAACCATTTATGAGTTGACATTAATGTCTTGTAACATTTACTATTGATGATGCTCGTAACGTTTTCCGTTACTAGATTAATGCTCTCATCAATTGCTCCCCACTCTTTTCGTCGGATTTTCCAAAGATAAGAGTAAAAATTTTATTATCACTGTGAGTAGAGTTTTCCTTGGGCATAAGTGTTGTCGGGGGTGCATCTCGTAAATTTCATAACCCCTTGATGCCTCGTTGCGATATTTTTGTTAATGCTCCTGCTGGGCCTTTTACCCTTGCTAAACCCATTCTATTTGGTTTATGTTAGGTGAACTTTTATCCACCTGAGCCCATTTTGCTTGGATGCTGTGTGAAGGGCTTTTCCATCCATATATGGCCCAAAAATCATTTCTCTCTTTTTTTTTTTATAATTGTCACCCTGTTTCTGGTTTTGGCTCCAACCTTTTTTTCTTCTTTCCTAATTAGTCTGCTTCCTAAATCAGTGCTCCAGATTTGATTTGATTTTCATGCTCCTGATTTGCAATTGCATTTTTCGGATTTGTTTCGCTGCTTTCCTCATTAATTCTAAATATTCACAGATTAGTTCCTTCTCCCTAATCAATCCTCCTGGAAAACCCAATTATATATAGTTTTATTGTCCACCAATTTTTGTTTGCTGTCGGACTCATTCTAGCCCTTCCTTTTGTATTTGATTCAAATTTCCTTTCTGATGTGCTTGATTTACTCATTCTTGCTTCAAATCAGATTTCTTCTATCATAATTCACGCCTGGTCATTAATTTCTTCACAAAAATCTTGCAATTATAGGCATATTCTTCTTAGAACCCTAGCAATATATAGTGTTATTGCCACATACATTCAATCCTTTCTCGCCGTCATCCTATGGCATTCTCGATTTGCTCTCCCTCTTTTTTTCTTTTTCCTTTTCTCTTTTCTTTCTCTCTTTTCTGTTCTTTGTTTTTGCTTTGCTTCTTTTGCGGTTCTTTTCTTTTGCAGATTAAACCGGTTTGTGTGGGATGACTCTAGCCACTGCCGACTCGACCGCTGCAACTCCAACCTCCGTCATGCATCGACCGCAGCGACTCCAGCTGCTGTTCAGGTCATTCTCCTCGGCCTCCAACACCAACGAACACCATCATCTCCTGAAACAACGGGAGGAAACTGCATATCCCTCTCCAACAGCGTCGTCTCAAATCACCGGAACGAAACTGTCCCTCCCTACTGTGATGACGCTGTCTCACGCCGCCGCAACGATGTCGTTTGACATTACCGCATTTGCCTACTGCAACGATGTCACCGCAACTTGTCGAAACGATGACGTTTTCACTGCTTGCAGACGACGCCTTATTCAATTCTGCCTTCAACGGCATGTCGTGTTTTAGCCACATCAGACGACTGTACGGAAAAGCCTTCAGCATCGTTTTCCAATCATGTCAGACGACCGTGCGCCATAGCCTTCAACGACATGCCGCTCACCAACCCAGCATACAACCTTGCGCCTAAGCCTCTAGCTGTTGTTTGCTCTGTTGGCTAAAACGACTTGCCGCTTCTTTTCCCTGAAAAAAGATCGCTTGTCCAATTGCATGACTGCTTGTTTTTTTTACTCCACGCATTTCACGTCGTTTTGGACGTGTGATTGTTTTTTATAATACTCCATTTTTTTGTTTATCCTTTTTTTACACGATTTTTCTTGAAGCTTTTCGACTTTTTTTGTCCTAAAAAACATGTCATAACCTCGCGGAGCTTCACCAACTTGTTCATCAATTCGCCGAGTTCACACCAACTTGTTCATTAACTCGCCGAGTTCACAAGCTAGAAGGGTCCACCCCCTCCTCAGAGGAGTTCACCTCCTCCTCAGCGGGGTTAACTCTTTCTCACCAGATTTCAGCTTTTCCTCAGCAGAGTTCAACTCCTCTTTAGTGGAGTTCGTCTCCTTCTCGCGGGTTCACCTCCTCCTCAGGGAGTTCAGCTCTTCCTCAGCGGGGTTCAACTCCTCCTCAACGGAGTTCACCTCCTCCTCAGCAGAGTTCATCTCTTTATCAACATAGTTCATATCTTCCTCAACAGAGTTCATCTCATTCTCAACAGAGTTCATCTTTTCCTCATTAGAGTTCATGTCCTTCCCAGTGGAATTCATCTCCTTCTCAGCGGAGTTCACCTCCTCCTCAACGGAGTTCATTTCCTCGAGGAGTTCAATATTTCTTCGTGGACCTCACATCCTCTAGAGGTTACACATCTCCTCAGGAATTTCACCTCCTCGAAAGGTTCAATATTTCCTCAGGAAGTTCACATCCTCGGGAGGTTAATCATTTTCTTAGAAAGTTCGGACCTCACCTCTTTTAGAGGTTCCACATCTCCCCGGAAATTTCACCTCCTCGGGAGGTTCAACATTTCCTCAAGAAGTTCACCTCCTCGGGAGGTTCATCATTTACTTGAGAAGTTCGTCATTTCAACTCCACTTCGTGAAGATCATCATCTTCAACATGCTGATGTTCAACATTTTCTCGGGAAGTTCATCACATCGGGAGGTTCAATATTTCCTCAGGACGTTCACATCCTCGGGAGGTTTATCATTTCCTTAGGAAGTTTATGATGAGGTTCGAGCTAGAACCAATTGTTTTTTTACTTCTTTTGATCATTTGCTTTTCTTTCCTGCGCAACTTGTATGCATGTTGCTCCCCAATAACATAGCCAAATGACTTTTTGGTCAAGTGATTTCAATGGGGTCTTAGTGGTAGGAGTTGATTCGTTTGTTAAGGACGAAGTAGACAAATTGTCGTGTGTGCTCAGGACAATACCACTTGAGGTTTCACATGTCACAAGCCTTAGCGAATAAACTGTTGCGTGCGTTCATGACAATATCACTTGGGGTTTCATTTTTCATACGACTTAGCGAATAATCTGTCTCGTGCATTTATGACAATACCATTTGGGATTTCATTTGCCATATGACTTAGCGAATAAGCTGTCTCATGCGTTTATGACAATACCGCTTGGGGTTTCACTTGCCACACGCCTTAGCATTTTATCATTAGTCAACGTTCGATTTCCTGCAGGCTTGATGATTATATGCGATGTTTAATTTTCCACTGCGTGTGTTCTACAATGAGCGCCCGATTTTCCGCAAGCTTCATGCTCTATTGCCACATTGCAGTCTATCTTTTAATCGTGTGTTGAGAGCCCCGTTTCCTACAAGCTTTTCTACTCACCTATTGGTCACGTGAGAGTCCGATTTCTCGCAAGATTTTTTACTCACATACTTGTCACGTGAGAGCCCGATGTCTCGCAAGATTTTCTATTCACGCTGCGTTTTAGCGATTTCAAAATGGTTCGTTGTGCATTGAAGGTGAAGAGTCCACGCTCGGACTCACCTTATGCTATAGCACTTTTGATTGCATTAGTCCGCTTCTTGTAGGCTCTTTTCGATATGCGTGGCTAAGCACTCAACTTGCCTCGATATGTTCTTTACTCACAAAAAAGTCATTTACGTAGAAAAAGAGAGATGTTATTTATTCAGAATAGCATTTTACACAAGAGAAAGATAACAAAACTTAAAGGATTCAACTTCTTATCACCATCAGAAGTACACTTCAATAATAAAAGTTCAATATTTCAAGTGGCAGTGTGCTTAGTTGGTCTTATGTTGATCAACCTCTTCAAGCGTCATTCCTTATGTTTGGTTCCCCTATTGATGCTTCAGTATCAACAAATTAGTCCAAGTGCCCACCTCGAACCAAGTTCTTGATTTTAATCTTAAGCTTTTAACATTTGTTCATGGAGTGTCCACTCACACCGTGGTATTTGCAATATGCATTCATATTCTTTCCCAAATCTTGGCCGATCTTTGGAGGAAAATTGATAAGACCTGAGCCTCCTATTGCTGCCAAGATGGTTGACCTGGATTCGTTCAGTGGGGTGTATTTTTCAAAGTGTGGAACATGATGTCTTCTTGAGTCGTGCAACTTTACCTTTTTCTTGTTCAACTCCTATTGTGCCTCTCTTTGTTTCCGCTTCTTCTCATTGTCCTTTTTGCACCCTACTATCTTCAGGACTTCGGCCTGAAGTATGTATTTGTTTGCTCAAACGAAGAGGTCTGTCAAGGTTTTTGGATGGTCCAGAGACATTGACTCTTGTAGCAATATTAATCGTGTCCCCTATAACATTGCTGCTACTACCACGTTTGGTTACAAATCATGAACCTCAATAGTTGCGTTTCTGAATCTATCTACGTATTGTCACAGAGTCTCCTTTTCTATCTGCCTCATGCTCAACAAGTACGTAGCGTCCTTCTTGCCCTTGATATTAATGATGAAGGCGTTGATGAACTTCTTCCTCAACTGATCAAAACAAGAAAGAGATGCCTCCTTTAGTTCGTTGAACCATGACCGAGCATGACCCTTTAGCGTGATTGGGAACGCACGAAACAGGGTGGCATCTTCCCATCCATAAAGCATCATGATGGCTTCATAGTTTTAAACATCCTCGTGCGGTTCCTCTTTTCCTGAAAAAGTCGACAGCGAGGGCATCTTGAACTTTGGGGGAAGAGGTTTTCATATAGCCTCTTTAGTCAACAGAGCTTTTGCTTTCTGATGCTCCTCCTTCGTATGAACTAACTTCTTCTTCTCGAGGACTTATTCTATCATTTTCCTCACGTCTATCGCTTCTCGAACAATCTTCGAAGATCGGGGCTCCACTTCAGCCTTCTTCGGAGGAACCCTATGCTCTCCTCTACACGTACGTTCCACAACCTCCTGGTAGTTTTCTCTCCTGGCACCGATCTGAGCATCTAGAACAGGAACATCGAAGCCCTTTTGGTGAGGTGGATGATTCAGCTGCTCGGGCACTTGTGTGTGCTAGTGGTGACTTTGTTGCACAGTGTCATGCCTTTTCGGGACTCCTCTTTTGGAGAATTTTCTGGTCAATGAGTGGATAGCGAAAGAGACTTGAAATGAGATGAGAGAAATCAACACAAGGATTTATAGTGGTTCGACCAACCTTGCCTAAATCCACTACCTAAGTCTCACTTAGGCTTTTCACTATCGATGGTTGATTGCGACTCAATCCAACAAGGCCAATACACGAGGTTGATTCTGACTCAACACCTCTAAGGCCAACAAGGTTGTTTTCTATAGTTTCACAACAAACCTCTCTCAATGTTGTTTTATACTTAGGTTCACAACAAACATCTCTCAATGTTGTTTTATACTTAGGTTCACAACAAACCTCTATAATGTTATTTTCTATAGGCTTACAACAAACCTAACTCGCACTCTCAAAGTGTATACAATTGGTTTACAAACAATGAAACTCTATGATAGAGTTGAGT
>CAODLS013227597.1:0-19138 GCA_948243855.1 Flueggea neowawraea | reverse complement strand
GAGAGTGACATAGACCATACCACGATTTTCATGGTCTCGTTATAAGTATATGATGTTTTCAGGAAAATGAATACTATTGATAGTATTTTACCAACGTGCATGTGTTTGCCTTAGGTGCAAACGATTTCGAAATGTTTTCTTGGAAACCATACTATGTATATAGTGTATACGTATGTATACATGTCATATACTGCATGTGTTAGTTTTCAAATGGTTTTCAAACCAGTCTCTGTGAGGCGCGTATGAGGCGATCTGGAGTGTTGTCCCTCACTCACTGGGTTTGACCCCTTTATTTTTCTGTGTTGCCTTGTTTCTCTGTTACAGATTGACTGGACTCGACAGCATTTTACATCTATGCCTAGTGAGACCTTGACGTTTTTGGTCACTAGTGCATTTTGGACGGACTACTTCATGTGTATTAGAGCTCCACATTCGATATGTTGTTGGGTTATGAGATTTATGTTTTGTTTGTATATACTGATCTGCGACATATTTGTTTGTAAATATTATTTTCATATAAATGTATATGATTTTCCTTTAATATTTTACTAAAAATGTTTTTAATAAGAAATGAAAGGGGTAAAGTTTATGATTCTATGAGGCTTGTGCGAGAAGAGCTGAACTCGCATAAACAGTTCGCCTCGTACACCAGTCATAATCCAGAGACAGGGTGTGACATTATTACCCGTGGTCTATCAAGAGGAGACATATGCAATTTTTCAGGCGTTGTTACATGAGTCTAGGTAACACAAAGGTAGGAGCTCAACTGCAGACCGCAGTCAAGGGGAGTAGTCAGTAGTATTTCAAGTTTCAACTTTTAGATTTGCTGGCCAAATCATGGGTAGATGCATCAAATAGTTCCTGACGTGGCTGAGCGGTCTTTATCCCCACAAACGGAGGAAGTAGTTTTGGGGCATCACTATTTGTCATACCACCTCTCTTTTTTCTGTTCATCTTCATTTTTTTTTCTTTGTTTTCTTTATTCCTCTCTCTATTATAAAATCAAGATCTTTTTTCATAGCAAACCATATGAGAACATGTTTGAAATATAAAATAAAAACTTTTTAGTCAAAACAAAAAGAAAAATAAATGGAAAAATTGTATTTTCGTTCAGGTTTTTATTTGATATTCCTTAGTTTTTAAAATAATTTTCTTTTTATGTCCAAATTAATAACTTTTTTTTCACGCAAACCAAATGAAAACCAATTAAAAATCTTTTGGAGAAACAGAATGTAATCATCCAGGTTTTTACTTGATTTTCTTTGGATTCCAAAAGAAAGTACAGAATCAAAAGCAAATGGAAACATCCTTAAAAATATTTCTCGTAGGAAATTACATGAAAAAGTATTGGAAACTTAGAATATATATATATATATATATATATATATATATATATCATTGGAGAGAATGGGTTTCTTTTTGTAAATTTAACTTTTTTGGATCACATGATCTGCAATAGTAAACATTTCAATCGGTAGACGGCAAAAAACTTCGACAAAAGTGTTTTTATGAAATAAATCTACGCTTGTCCCTTTCTTTTTTTGGTTGAATCATCCGACGCAATTTTTATATGAATAATCAGAATTCAAATTGATTAAAGCCGAAAAAACTCTTCTCTTGGAATTTTAGAATTGTTTTAATTATATTTAGGACCCAGGTTCTAGACTTCTTTGAAAAAATAGTCCATACAATATATATATATATATATCCCATCAGTTTTCTTGCACAATTTGTTGGTTTTGTAGTGTCTAAATTATCTTTGCCGTGAAGCTTTAGTTGCTGTTAATAACTCCGGGCGGTCCATATATTCACTTTTCCTCCTTGGACTTCGCATTGGATCCAAATGTACAACTTTTAGAATGACAAAAAAATGAATTTATAGGTATTATGGAATAAAATGAAAATTATAGCTACAATAATATTTTTCTTGCACGAAATACAAAAGAAGAAGATAAAGAAAAATATTGAGCAACTATTACATTAAAATCCTCGTCAGAAAAAAAAACTATTGCACTAAAATAAATGACGATTGCCAAACCGAGAAACATTTCTCAAATTTTTTTTGAATTATTTAATATGTCATACTTCTTTTGGAGTATATTGGACTATCTTGTTAATTTTAATTATAGAACGACAAGGATATAATCAAGATCATTTATTTGCTTGATGACAGGGCGCTTCGTTGTGCTGACACTTTATTTTATTTAAATCTGTCCATTAGTTGTTGGAATTAAATTAAAGAACAAGAGATACTAGATGATTTATTTTAAATTTGATTCCATCCCAATCACAGATGAGGTCTTAATTACGTATAATTAACTAAAACTGTTTGATGTAACTCTTATGATAATCTTGACTAGATATTGTCTTATAAATTGCATCATTTTCCAACAGAAGACAAGCATAACATGGCAAGAATTATCGTATATATAACCATTTCATGTAATTGATAGATTAAAAATGACACATTATGAGAGAAATTTTGTAGGCCTCCTTACTATGAGGCATTGGTAGATTAACCCTTAGTTCGATTTACATTAGCGTATCAGTACTATTTATTTCGATATTTTGACGATTTCAAATCGGACTGATAATTAAAAGAAATGGTAGAGTAGTTCAAATCATACAATGGTATTGATATGTTGATACGGTTGGCTGATAAAATTTTATAAGAATTCAAATAAGGAAGTGGAAATTAGCGATATATACTGGTGAATTTTGATGTTGACATGCAATTAGGTGCCAATATACTCCCTGCAAATCTTTGTTTAAGCATACTTGGAGCTATCTTAGACCAGACATTGACGGGATCAAGCTCTTCCAAGATTTTCGTAAGTCATGACTAACATCTAGAGGTTTGAGTGTTCATGTTCTAGAATGTCACTTATTTTTTGCCGAACAAGATACACAAACACGGACAAATATTTCATGAATTGCGATTTTCCTTTGAGGTTCATTTTTGTTTTGATAATTCATTTTCCTTTCACTGAAAATTAAACCTATAATCTCTTAGTACTAGAGTTGACTCTAGTACTAATAAACTTTAAATTTAGTTCGTTTGAGGTACATATGAAATGAAGGTTACCGAAATATTATTTGAAGTATCTATAAAACCTTCTATTTTTATGATAGATATTGTTTCAACTTAGTTTCCGGTAGGAACGTGTTTGTTTCATAGAAATTTGTTGTTGACTAATACATTATATAACAACCAAGTCAACCAATAAGGTCATTCTTTCCGCACTGAATCTTCAATTTTATTTAATTCATATAGATAGCACAACCAAATCAACCAAAATTTTTTGATTCGTTTAGTTGTACTTTTGGATCATATTTTTATGGAAAGAATGCTTATTAAGTTACGGGATATTATACATGTTCTCGTTCACTCCATATGGTAACACAGAATCGACATATAGCGTCCCAAAATAGAAATTCGGTTAACACATGGGGATAATTTTTTTTTCCTACAATCGAATGGTTGTAGGAGATTTTGCAACCTTCTTGATCAAGGTGCAATGTTTGTTTATTAGAATTTATAGTTTTGTGATTAACAATCAATTAATAATTTTCACTTATATATTAGAAATTTCTACAATTTTAACATGGAAAAGTTACACATTAATAAGAAATGTTGTATCTTAATAAGAAAAGTTACAAAAACTTTTGCAACCATCCGATTGTAGGAAAAATTATCCAGACATGAGAGAAATTTGCCAAATCTCATTCCAGATACCTGTCAAGAAATGATTTTGTTTCTCTATATACAAGGATATCCCATGATATCAAACCTATTTACCAATGAATACTCGATTCTCTCGTTGCCACTTGTTGGAAGATTATAAAATGTGAGCTGTGAAAAAATGAAAAGCGAAAGACAAATTTTTCCACCTCGATACAAAGATTATAAATAGGATAGACAAATCATATGATATCAATTTCCATTCCTCAAGTAAAAAAATTTCCTTTTCTCATATTATCTGCACTATGAAGCCCATTTCAATTTTCATCATGCTGTTTGTTCTCCTGCTCGCTACTGATCAGTCTTTCTTCTTTTCCTTTTCTTTTTATTTTTTGTTTATTAATATCAATTTTTTTTATAAATTTGTTATTGATATTGTAGAAATATGATAGACTTACTTGTTTAAAGGAGAAATAATTATACGAATCCAACCTCCAGAAAGCAATCAAGCATATGTTCATTTGAATTCACATGTGTCTGTATATGATGTATTACAAATTCAAAAGGTTAATTTTCTCTAGCATATAGTTTAGTCGAGCAAATTTTATATATTCATCCTTCTAGAAAGTCATTGGTGATGATGCAATAACAAAGTATATTTGAAAAAGGCAAAATCATACATAATCTTTGGTTAATTGCTTATTAAAAAAATCTTTAATTAATTAATAATAGAACAAACCAAGGTTAAATAGCTCAATTGGTAAGCTCACACACTTAAAACCATAAGTTGGTGGGTTCAAAGAATGTGATGGCTGAGAATTGTAGATTTTCAAAGATATGGAAACGAACCTCTCCCCTTTTGTGAGCTTTACAATCTATCAAAAAACTTAATAATAGAACAATCCATGCAATATTTTATGAACTAACTTTTTTCTTTTTCAAGCAGGGAGACAAGAAGTTTTTGTGAATGCTTTTGGCTTGTGCGATCGACCACTTTATGATGGTGGTTGCAATGTAGAGCAGTGCGATCAGTTTTGTGTGGCACGCTACGGGATTGGTTTTACTGGACATTGCATCTCCAATATGTGGCGACGTCGTGATGTTGGACGTTGTAATTGTCGTTGTCCTCAATAATTATGTGAAGGTTATAATATTTGAATACATCTAATTGCAAATTATTTTGAACTTGCTGTGCAATAATTAAATTTGTAAGGAAATAAGATGCTTAATACATACTTAACCCCCTACACTTATAGCAACTGGCATTTAACACCCCAAACTTCACGAATGCTTATACAACTCTTTGGATTTGCAAAAACTGCATCATCTAACCCCCATTCAACGTTGTTTTAAGCATAGAAGGACATTTGAAACTCACGCACTGACATGGGCAAAAAAAAGCTTGCCTGTCTTAAAAGGATTGCCATGCGTATAAATTCAAACCAAACCAACCATTTTCTCATAGTCAACTTAAGCCAAACCAAACTATCTGCTTTAAACTAAACTCAAGTTCTCTGCCAATCGAAACCCACACCAAGCTATTAGCTTCAACTTCGACCACCATTTCATCACTTCAGACCCAGAAATTAACCAAGAAATCATTTTTACGGATAATTTTGACCACCACTCCCTCACTTGAAATCTAGAATCCACTAAGACCCAAATCTGATGAGAGAGGACATGATGTGATTATAGGTATATGATAATTCTACCCCATAAGGTGTTTTTTGAGGCAGAACCTATTTTTCAATATAATATAAAAGTTCTTCTTAACTCAATAGTTTAAGGATATAGCCGACCATTTGAATTGCCCTTTACCCACTACGCCAATAAGTTGTCCAGCTCTACTTGGGTTGCAAGGTGTGTTGAGAACCCCCGGTTGAGCAAGTGTAATTATCTTAGGTCATTTATAAACTAGTGATGATCCATCATTCACAAGGTGTCTTTCGGTATAAAGTCAGTTTCAGGATTGGATCAAAGTCATTCTAGTGCAATATGAGCCTCCTCACTTAAATGTCAACTTGAATTTTCAATGCAATTTCACTTAGCTACACATTTCAAATTAATTCATCCACTAGACTTTCAATTTGTTTCATTTGGACTTTTAAAATAGTATTCACCTAGTTGGCAATTTTCCTCCACGAGATGCACTTTCGCATGGAGTTAGGTCCGTTTTCTATATGAGATTAGAGCCTACCTTCACTTAATGGCAATGTTTGATCATTTAAGTTGCTCTTTAATCAATATACCTATTAGATGTGCTCTTCTTTAAGCTAAGAAAGGTATGTCAATGATCCTACTTTGAGTAAGAATAGTGAATGAGTAATTTAAAAATTAGTGGCAATCCTGCCTACAAGGGATGAAATACACATTTTTATGATAATTTATTTTGAGTAGGAGTGTGATCGAGCTGATCAGTCAAGTTTTGGAGTGCTCAAACTTGAATTGTTAAAAAAGCCTTTACTTAGAGCTCGGGTCAGACTCGAGCTATATTTTATGTTTGCACTTGTCTCATTTAAAATTTGATGAGCTCGAGTTGAGCTAACCCTAGCTTATTATAGATTTATTTAGATTTCAACTCGATTTTATTGCAAACTTGACGAATTTCAAGTTTAATTTATGATTGTCACAAGATTATTTATAGACATTACAAAATTTTGTTTTTTTTTTTAAATTTTATTTTCATTTTTTAAAAAAATTTAACCACTCTCGATTGGTTTCATATGGAATGGTTTTCGTTTTTTTTTTATTTTATTTTCATTGTGCTTTTATTTTCTTTCAGTTTTTTTTTTTTGATTGAGCTCTCATTTTTGGTTATTTTTTTGTATATATATCATGAAATGTTTTAGTTAAAAACAAATAAAAAAACTAAACAAGAAAAAAAAATCAGTATATGTAATAAAATAAAAAAATAGAAAATCAAATAATAATAAAATAAAAACTCAATTATAGTGGGTCCCGCAAATCTCAAACAAAGCATTTGGTTCGTTTTTCTACATATATCATGTATTTTATTAATTTGAGAACAAAATTAAAATGAAAAAAAAAACAACAAAAAGATGCCCACAATAAGTGTCTGTGAAAAAAAATTACAAGGAAAAAAAAGAATACAAATAGAATTAAAAAAAACATATATGTGTTTGCTTAACTAAGGTTGGAGGACCATACACACAAAATATTGAAACTTGGAAGACTAAGCACGTAAACATGAAAAATGTATTTGAAGAATGAAATTCGGGACGCACGCTTGTAGTTTTCAATTTCTTTCTCTCTCTATGTATTTGCATATATAAGCTTTCAAGCCTAAATTTGAACTGTTCAAATTTGGCGGATTTGTATATTAAGTTTCACAAATTTTTTAAACATAACTTGTTTATATATCAAACTGAACAATGAGAAGCTCTTATTAAAACAAAGTAGACGCACTCATGTGTGGCTCGACTTATTGACATCCCAAATTTGGAGTCCGAGCAGGATAAGATTCTGTATTTCGTGCGAGAGATGATGAGAGTGATCTGGCAAAAGACAGTTATATATAGTTCATTGTTTTATTATTACTTTAACTCACAAACAACGACAAGAAACTATTCTGATGACATATGAACTTTAAGATCACATTTTGCACTAATAATAAAAACATCTTCATAAAAATGATGCAGAATTTTCTTTTCCAAATTACCGGGAAAATTACATATGGGACATTTTTTCCTGTTGCAACAAAAAAAATAAAAAAAAAAAGAAAAATGATATTAGTCATCCATTTGGCTACTTATAAAAAAACATCTTGTGGCTGAGATGCATATTCACAACCTATAATTGTCATATACGGCCTAATCCAAGTGTTGTTACAGCTAATGCTGAAATCTTGTACAAAAAAAAGAAACTTCTTTCCTTTTTTGGTTATGGTCTATGACCCGTAACATACTTGTGACCCTCACCAGGGCTAGGACCAGAGTTCTTAAGTTCGAGAGTTTTAAAATTCTTGAATTTGTGCCCAACACCAGGACTTGGCCCTGATTTCTTCATTGCTTCGATCTCTTCAACAACATTTCTATAAAGCCTTGAACGATCACTATTAAGAACCCTTGCTTCTATGACAAGAAACATATTGTTGCTTACAAGGAGAGAGCTAAGAAGAAAAATAGAAATGATCATAGCAAAAGAAATGCGTCTTTTGCAAACGTTGCACATGGTTATGGCTTTCCTTGTTTTTGATCTGAAAATGAGAATTTATGAGTTCTTTTGTTTTATTTGTGTGTGTCTATGTGTGTGTGTATGAAGACCAATGAACATGCCGGGTCCTATTTATAGGGTTTGATATTGTGAAGTAAGTTACCAAGTTTGGGGAAGTGGTTGACTAAAATGATGTGAACTATTCAAAACATGTGACATTTTAGAAAAAAAATAAAAGAATAATGTATATTGAGTGCCGCCACCTTAGTTTTGGTTCATGGTATGGAGATATTGGGGTGTGTTGTTTCTTTAGAAAGTGAAATTCTTCGCAAAAATTGAGACTTTAGCTGATAAGAATTGGACAAGTGTAACACTGTAAACATTAGTCAAATTAAGATCATAACGAGAAGTGCCAAAGATTTTTGCTTAAAGAAGGAGAGAATTAGTTTAACAACGACATCTATTGGATCTGAACCTAGCCTGAAAAAATGGATACAAAGATTTATGATCTCATGTTGAGTTTGGAGCAGTAGAAATTTGGGACATGTAGCAACCATTGGCATGGATTAAGTGAGAGTGACAACCACATCTTAAAGAGAAGGATTGAGATTGAAATTGGGCTAATAATAGACTCGCAAAAGGTTGGTTCTTGCAAGTAAAGTGGTGGACTTGATGGTAAATCTTGAATCATATCCATTTCAGTTTATTCATATAACGGTATGAATTGTACAATTAAGTAACAATATTTTGGAGTTTATATGACAAGGTCATGTGGTGCACAGTGACCTAATTGTACAGATCGATTCGGCTATAAAAAGGACAAATTGGGTGACTGTCTATTTTATATCTTTAGAATGGAAAACAAGTTTGACGTACAATGTCAATAGCTATAGCATCCTATGAGCACGGTCTCTACTCTATCCATCCATTCAGAATTAAAGAAGCTACCACAACCATCATAACATAGACAGGGTCAATGACCAAAAAATAAATTCCTATCTTTAGTTTAAAAAATAATTTTTATTTTATATTTTCTATTTTTTATTTTGTTTTTATTTTTTAAAAATTAAAAACATTTAAAAAATATGTTTGTTAATTAAAAAATATATATACTTTTTTTTATTTTTTCATCTCTATTTTCTAGAAAACAATGAAAAAATTTCTCAACTAAAGAAATCCTATTTAAAGCTACAAAAATATGTTTTTTGTTACTGAAAACATCTCTAAGTTTCAAAATCTTCAAGCTTTGAACTCTAAGTTATAGGCTCTAAGGTTCTAACACTATAAAAACCCAATATACCAACGAACAATTACGCGACGAGCGACTTTTTGGCAAAATAGCGACGTATTCATTGATAGTCGTTGCAAAATGTTGCAAGCCTTGCTTATTGACCATTTTATGAGCAATTGTGGGAGGAAAAGTCTTCGACATAAGAATATGCGACAAATTTTGCAAGAAAATCACTCACGCTACTTTGGCGACGAAGCAAGTTTGTCGCTAAATTTTCCATGATCGGATTGTTTAGATGAAGTTATCGATCCCTAAAACTTCAAAAATAGTAAAATAAGTCCCCAACAAGAAAATATGAATTTTTTACTCCTCTTGCCGAAAGACCCGAGAGCAAAAGTGGAAAACTTTGATGTGGCCAATAACAAAGGGCCAATTATAGAATAACCCAATTTGAAAAATTAATTACGTCCTTACAAACTTTTACTTTTCTCTCTTTACGCACGAAAATAACTCTTTTTCCGCACACAGGTAAGCTTTTTTCGTACGGAGGCTTGACCTCATTACAAAAATTCTTTTTTTAAGACTTAGTCTTGTTCATTTTAGACCTTTTGTGGCTTTTTTCACTTAGAGTAAGTTTTTTTTTTCACATCTAAATTGTTTCATTTTTGGTTTTACTTTATTTTCATCTTGTTTTTCTTCCCAATTTTTTATTTTATAATTTATTTGTTTTATTTTTAGTTTTAAATTATTCTATTAGTTGTTTTAATCATCTTGTATTTTTTATTATTTTCTTAATATCTAGGAAAAAAACCTAATTGAAAACTAAATTAAAAAACCTTAAATAAACCTTTCAAAAATATTAAATAAACCTTTTAAAAACCTTTTAACTAACATTCAAAATAAACCTTAAATAGACATTTTAAAAATCTTAAATGAACCTTTTAAAAACCTTTAACTAACATTCAAAACTCAAAACATACAAAATGAAGTCGGTCCAAACACAAAATGAAAATAAGAAATAAAAAAAAATAAAAATTTCAAGAAAGAACCATATTTTAGAATTAAATTCAAGAAACAAAAACTTAAATGAACCTTAAATAAAAAATATAAAACTAAAATAAACCATAAATAGAAAATATAAACTTTAAATAAACCTTTAAAAAATATTAAATGAACCTTTTAATGAACATTCAAAATAACCTTAAATCGATAATATAAACCTTAAATAAACCTTTTCAAAACTTTTTAACTAACATTCAAAATTGAAAACATACAAAACAAAATCGGTCCAAGCACAAAATGAAAATAAGAAATAAGAAAAAAAAAAAGAAAAATTCAAGAAAAAAATTAGATTTTAAAAGTAATTTAAACCTAAAAGTATTTAAGTGAAAAAATAATAAAACAAAGGACTATGCATGTAAAAAGACAAAACATAAGGGACTAAATTGAAAAAATTTAAAAAGAATTTTGTACATAGGTCTGTTCGGAAGGATACTTTACTCCGTTGATAATAAATAAAAAATAGCTGGCACAAATGGAGCAAAATGTTTTTAGTTTTGTGATTTACAATGTAATTTGTGATAATTACGTCATACACTTTGAAAAGTTTGGGAAATTTGCTCTGTAGAGCCAAGGTATATTTATTACAAATATAGCTAACAATATTTCATCCGTATTATAATTTTCAATTCATAGACTCTTGTTGATATGTTGTTTATATTTATTAATATGTTGTTTATATGTCATTTTTATGTTTATGTTTGTTTATATGTTTTTTATAAATAAGATTTAATCAACTTTGATTAATATATAAACATAAAACAACATATAATCATATATAAATAACATATAAAAAGATATAAACAAATATAAATAACATATAAATAAATTCTTGTATTTGTAATTTTTATTTGTTGGATCGTCCACTTGAAATTTTGGATAATATGAGTTGAAATTTCGAAACTGGGTCTAGTAATTCTGTAAATTCGAGTTAATTATGCCAGGTGACCCAATGAAATACTGAAATTGATAAATAAGCAAACATAATTTCAATTTTGATAAATAAAAACACATTCAAACTTATTTTAAAAAAGTCAAATGGAAACATTTAGATGTTGAAGACTTTTAAAATTTGGTATTTTTAAGAGAAATTTGAAGCGTGTTACTATTCTTCAAAATTTGCTTGGCTTAACCTAAAAATTAATTTGTTCATAATTGTATAATTTTTCCTATAAATTCTTATTTAAGAGTTTGTAATATGTAAAATCCCAATGTAATTTCCCAACATAAAACCCAAATACTCAAGTCTGGCTAGGGGCCTACATACAAAGCCCATAGATGTTATGGCAAGCAAGTCGCAATGCCTGTAATTGTAACAAATCTTCTACTCTCCATTAATATCTATATATTAATATAAAAGATAATACATGTATTGAGATATTAAAATATATTATTTTAAATAAACGATATTCAGTATTTTACTAATATGACATATGTCATAAAAAGATGTGTCATAAAAATAATAATAAATATGTTTACATTAGGCTAGAGGTGTTATTTTGAAACCGAAACCGGCGACCCGGACTGGTTAAAACCGGAACTGGCCTGCCAAAATCAGGATTACGGTTTAGGTTCTGGTTTCACCCCTCTGAAAACCATCGGTTTGAACCGAATGTTGAACTGGCGGTTTAAACCTGTTTTTAACTCTACAAATTAGAAATATTTGGAATACAATATATTATTGATAATATAGTTAATTATTGAATATAAAAACATTTACAAACTGAAAAAAAAATGACGGAATAAAATAGCGGATTAAAAATAAAAATTCTTATTAAAAAAAAAGGGAACCAAATCGGAACCGAACCGGCAATTAAAAATCGGTCAAAACCATAACCAAAACCGGACCAAACCGTGGGAACCACGCTGTGGTTCTGGTTTTCTCATTCCAGAAATCGGAACCGCCGATTTCGAAATCAGCAATATGTCTGATTAGACATTTATATCAATTAACCAATTTATATAGTAATTAATAAAGTATACAATAAAAAATTAAAATATAAGAATAAATCTATTTTTTTAAAATGAGCTTACATTGCACATTTTAAAAATAAATACTATATGCACACATATTGTTTAATACTCAACACAACAATATATATTTTTTGAAAACAATTATATTATTTTTTATATCACCGCTGTTGTTTTTATCTGATTGTATATATCGAATTTTTTTTTATCAATTTTGATTTTTCAAATGTCCCTAAAAATTAATTTCCATAAATAAGTGTAATTTCTAAAATTGGTATTGTTAACTAATAAATTCACAATCAAATTAATTGTCATAGTATAGTGTATTTTGGTAATTGAATTTGTTAAGGGCCAGTTTGGATGACCAAGAATTGAGACGGAATTGAAAAATTGGAGAATTGGGCCTCACCAATTCCAAATTCTTTAGTTTGGATAACACAAGGAAATGACAATTCCAATTCCACCACAATTTCATAGAATTCAAAATACTCTTCATCCAATTTTTAACCTACACATCAAAAATTGTCAATTATATACTCTTCAAAATACTCTCTCTCTCTATCTCTTTCTCTTTCCTCCATCTCTTTCTCTTT
This sequence comes from Flueggea neowawraea, assembly GCA_948243855.1. NCBI lineage: Eukaryota > Viridiplantae > Streptophyta > Magnoliopsida > Malpighiales > Phyllanthaceae > Flueggea > Flueggea neowawraea. The sequence continues at coordinate 6,429 of CAODLS013227597.1, read as the reverse complement.
CTCTCTCCCTCCCCTCTCTCTCCTCTTTCCATCTCTCTCTCTCTCTTTATCTCTCCTAATTCTCTCTCCCTATCTCTCTCTCTCTCTCCCTCTTTTTCTCTCTCCTCATGCTCTATCCCTTCCCCTCTCTCCTCTCTCTCCCCCTCTCTCATAATTTCCTCTCTTCTCCAAATTATTTTTCTTTCTCTTTCTCTCTCTCTTCTCCCTCTCCCCCTCTCTGCCAATTCTCTCTTTCTCTCTCCTAATTCTCTCTTCCTCTCTCTCCTTCTTTCTCTCCCCCTTAATTCACTCTCTTTCTCTCTCCTAATTCTCTCTCTCTCACTCTCTTTCTCTCCCTCCCTCTGAAAAAATATTTTTTAATATTAAATTCATATTAAAATATTCAATATTAAATAATTAAATATTTAATCTATATTAAATAATTATTTAAATAATCAATTCTAATTTCAATTCCAATTCTAATTCTGATTCAATTAAAATTTTATATGTTATCCAAACATCAGAATTATTATTCGATTCCAATTCCAATTCCAACAGAATTGAAATTTCAATTCCAATTCTAATTCTAATTCCAATTCCAATTCCAATTCTGCAATCCAAACAAACCCTAATATTTCAAATAGTGATGAACGAATGGATTTGGTTTACGGAAGATCAACTTTTTGCTGTATTAATATTTTTTTATAATTATTCCTTAACAATGTAAATTTTATTGATTATGCAACAAACAATGTTTGGTTCAATACATCTTTTGACCAATTTCTTGACAAGCTATATTAAAAATGTCACTTAAGAGTTTTTATCATGTTGTAATTCTTCAATCTCAGCAAAAAATACTTTAAACATTGTCAAGTCACATTACTTTATAATTACCTCAATTTATTTTCACTTGGAAAGATTTCAAGAGTTAAAAGTAGGTACGTATTGAAGATTTTTATAAGTTACAAAGAAAACAATTCTTCAAACTATATTTAAAAGATTGAATTTTGCAAACTATATTGAAAAATCAAAATTTAATGTGAGATTCACAATTGTATTATTTTATTTTAATTTTAAAATTTAAATTATAAAAACTTGAATATTTATAAGAAAATTAAAATATATTAATTGTATCTGAAACATCAGTCGGGATTTTATACTAGTAATATATAAAAGTTGAATACACTTTCATAATAATCTGACATTTGGTAAGTTATTATTTTGACATTTGACATTTTAAATGCATCACATGTGGTAGTTATCATTAAGATATTTGTAATCCCAATATGGCTATCCAAGAGGGCGGTGAATTGGATTTCTTGCTAAGTATAAAAATTTTTTAAAAATTTTTGCAATATTTTGAAAAACAGAAATCAATAGCTTAATCCAACACACAACCTCAGAAACTGAAATGAAAATAAGCAAGGGATAGAGAAAACATATCCAAGATTTATAGTGGTTCGGTCATCCTTGACCTACGTCCACTCCTCTAGCCTCAACTAGAGAATTTCAATCCACTAACTCTTCCTAACTTGCGAGTGGAGGCAAACCGTTATAACCTCTTGTTTTTCAGGCTTACAAGACAACCTTTACAATCCCTTGTTTTTAACTGGCTCAACAAGAAAACCAATACTCACTTATTTTTCAAAGGCAACAAAGAAGCAAACTTATTCTACCCACAAGCTTTACAACCAAAGCTTGATTACATAAGGTTTAACAGAATGAGAATAATATTCTCACACCAACTCTCAAAGTAAATAGCAACACAAAAGTTTAGTGTAGTGTAAGAATTTGAAAACACTTAGAGAGAAAGTTAAGAATGAAATTTGCAAAGCTTGGGCACACTCTCAAAAAATGTTGTTTTTTTGTCTCTAGACTGATGAAGTCTATTTATAGCTGCTCTCTAAGAAATAGTCGTTGTGGGCTGAAACAATCCGTTGTGAGAGAGCTGTAAATTGATAAAATTGTTGACCTTAGTCCTTACTACGGGCATACCATAAGTAGTGCGTGCGTAGTGTCCATTTCTATCAGAGTACTACGCACTACAATCCCTCTTATGCGTGCATAGTATGAAACCCAATATCCACTGATTGATTAAATCAAAAACCTGATATATGCTGCATGTGTAGCACTTGTACTATGCGTCGTAATACTTCATTTATGTGTGCATTACACTGTCTTCTACGGGGATAGACGGACCTCCAAGATTACACCTTTGATTTGTCATGTGATTGCATTATATGTCGCCTGCTGAAAACAGCCAGTCATACCCGTCTATGTGCATAGTATCTCTTACTACGTGCATAGTAAGAATCTTCTTCAGAATGTACCTCTTTCCTTCTACGCGCATATTTCTTTCCAGTTTGGATTCAAGACTCGTCTAAGTTCATAGTATTCCATACTGTGCGCATAGCATATCACCTGAATCACTTTCCTCTTTACTACGTCGATTCCATCTGGTATAATGCGCACAATAAAGGATTGGATCATTCTGTCTTCTGATGTACAAGGTACTGCACGCATAGTATGTGGTATTACGAGCATTCTATCCATTCTGGAACACTTCAGAATTGCTTTATCTTTATCAAAGTGCATAGCTTAACTTTTTTAATTCTTTTGTTAAATCATCAAAACTTAGAGGGAATTCTCATATAGACCAAACTTGGTTCAACAATCTCCCCCCTTTTTGATGATGACAAAAACAAAAAAAGAGTTTGCACTCCCCCTCAATCAATGTACCTATTTAAAGACACTTCAAAAAAAAATTACAAATTTGATCAAGGGTTGTTAATCCTTGTCCGAAAGTTAGTCTTCCATATATCAACCAAATATATTTCTCCCCCATTTAACAACAAACTCTACATACATTTATCCCCGTTTTTTGTTATAATCAAAAAGGCACAATCAAATAAAAAATTGAAATTCAGTAGGCAATTGCATTTCATATCAACATATAGCAGTACACATCAAGAAAGCAATAAACATAAATATGATGCATATGTGAGGATAAAATGTGGATCCTAGTCAATGACAATCACTGATGGTTTAGTAGAAGAACGTGAAGGTGAAATTGTGCAAATTTCTTCCATAACTTCCACAACACGGTATGCTATAACTTTAAATTATTCAAGCTTGTGTTGTTCTTCTGTGATGGATCTGAGAAGATAACGCAGAGAAAGTAAATAACAGAGATCCTGATCATCATCTTCATCATCATACATAGCTGGAATTATATTCGAAAGAGGAGGTAGAGCATCAACCATGGCTTGGTACATAGCAATTGCAGTGGTGAGATTCTTAATGATCTTGTTGATATTTCATTGTCTTGCAGCATCAGCTGGAGAAGGCAGAGATGTAGGCACAAAGAAAGATTAAGGAAAAGATATAGGCATAGGTTCTGAGTTAGATGAGTCATTTGTGTCATCCTTATCACTTGACTCACTAGGAACATTCTTTCTAGCCGATGCCTTGTTCAAATCTTTCTTTAGATCCGCTAGAAAATCTTTCCTCATTTTCTGAATCTGCTCAAGATCTTCATCACTCATTGTTGGTCTTGCCTCTGATGCTTCTGTTGATTTTTGCTCAGAAGGAGGTTGTTCAGCTGGAATTTCAGAGTTCTATGCTTTATTAGTTTGATCCTCAACCACTGATTCTTTCAAAATTTGCTTTGTTTTAGTTGGAGCCTTTGTTTCCTGACGACTTTCCTCGAATTGCTCCACTGGGGTTTCTGACTCTTCCACATCAAGTGGCTCATTCAAATTCATTTGAGGAGCATGATCATCCAGTGTAGAGGAAGGAGCTACTTTATCACCACTTGAATGATCATTTCCGTGAGATGAAGATGGTGGAGGAGTAGGATCAGCTGGACGACTAGGAACTTGAAACGGACTAGGTGGAGGCTGTTGTTGCAAGTTTTGAAGCTCAACTTTCAAGCTTTCCAACATATTGATGACCACCTCAAAATTTGAAGAAGTCTCAGTTTGGTAGGCTTGAAGTTATTGCCTCATCGCTGTGAAGTTTGACTCGGTTTCAACTTTGAAATCCATGAATTCTTGCTGCAATTGATCAAGTTTAGTCCTTTTAACCGTGCTTGGTCTAGCCTCCCCTTCAACTGTTCCTTCTTTCTCAACATTTACTATAGAAGTATCTGCTTCTTCCTCAGCTTCTTCTTCTTCATCATCTGCAACATTGCTTGGTTATTGTTGAATGCATTTTCTTCTGATGAAGATCATGTCTCTTCTCTTAGGCATGAATTTTTGATCTCTTGGATCAACCATGACATCTCCTTCACTTAAATAAGGCCGATATACATAGCCCCACTCCACAGTTTTGAAAAGACACATGCTTCGAAGAGTAGAAGCTCGAATTTTCTTGATGTCCTTCACTCTTTGAACTTCAAAGCCTTCAAAACTTATTCCAAAATGCTTGAAGATTCTCGTTAGGTGACTAGCATACGACATATGCTCTATTCTCTCCCTGTTGAGATCATTGAAGGTAGGAAGATTGAATTTTTTCACCTTTTCAAGAAGTCAATCAATCACCACATACGCAAAGTTGACTTATCTCTCATTCATAAACAAATACGTGTGAATTAGGTCTTGATTGGTGTAGGGAGACTATGTATGCTGCTTGGGTTGCAAAATCTGTGTAAAAGATAAGTGAACAGTCTTCCAAAAGACTCCAAGATCATTTTGATCAAGCAATTTGGCTTCCACTGTCACCACAATTCTTTTGATTTCACCAATGTCAACTGCAACCTTGTTCCCCTCTTCATCATAGAAATTTGTCACACCTTTTTCCTTCTTAACAACACAACCCCTGTGGACAATCCAAACAATTGATGCAGAATGTCCTCATCAACGAATATCTCTTGACCATTAACCCGACTTGACACTCCAAGATTTCCAAAATTTGGAGTATCAGTAGGGTCTCTATTTTTCCATTTCCTAGCATTTGCATAAAATTCCCTAACCAATTTTGGATAAAAGTCATCCACAACCATACAGAATCTATGAATTCCAAATCAATTGAATTTTTTTGTCAACTCCAATCCATATTCATGCAAGAAACGAAAATCAAATACCTTTGAGTTTGAAGTCATTGCCCTTTCCTAGAGCTTTGAAGAGACAAGCAGTTTGAAAATCAATGAACCGAGTTGAATAAATTGATTTTCAACAGGGATACCTTGGTTCTTTTTGTTCTTCTTTGAAAGAGGTAAAAAGGGGTGCTCTGTGGATCATTAGTAGATCGAGGTCTCTTTCCACTTCTAGAGGATTCGCCTTGCTCAGGAACAAATTTCTTTGACGCAATGTTGGAATGAATCTTCTTGATTTTCTTCAATGCCATACTAAAACTGGATATTACATTTTAATTAGTGTTTAGTATGTGCTTAGAATTGCAATTGGGGAAATCCGAGATAGTTTGGTTGAAAAGTAAGAGAAAGAAAATTGGGTTTTGATTCAGAGAATTGTGTTTGAAAAGTTGAAGCGGGAATGGAATTTTAGAAAGAAAGTGGGAGGTTTTGAATTTAGGTTTAGAGATTCAATTTGGGTTTTAAATAACTAAGGGGTACTACACTCATAATATCACATTCTACGCCGATAGAATGAAGTCTGTGGAGACTTATGCGCATAGAACATGACGTTACGCTCGTAATGGACAAAATCCTCAGACTTTCAGATAGCTCCTATTTGAAAAGTGGCTAGGATTCTATGTCCGTAGTATCCAGTAGTACGCGCATAGAAGAATCAAAATGGCTTCTACGTCAATTCTACTCATAATAAGCGCATAGAACCAATTTCCATATGGATACTATATGCGTTGACCAAGATGTTACACCGCCATCATCTCAGTACTATGCCCGCTCTATCATCTTCTACGTACGTACTAAGAGTGCCTCTGAAACACTACTACTGCTTCTCTATATTGCGTGAGTAGACATCAATACTACACCCATAATACTTTCATATCTGATACTCAGAAAAACTTTTCTTCAACTACGTGCACAATACACTTTATTACGCGCATAGAATGAACCCAGAAAACTCCCAAAGATAATCCTTTGCATACTACGGGAACAATACCACTTGTTGTGCACGTAGCTCAAACCCATAAAGTCTTCTGCTGAAATACCATAACAATCTACGTCATAGTAAATCTGTTATGCACGCAGTGGCCAAATCTTGTAATTCCAGAACCATCAGACCAACTGCTATGAGCATTGTACCTCTTATAACGCGCATAACATCTATGACAATCCAAAATTCAGAACCTTTGTTCTTCCAACTTCAGTGATGTCATTTGCATATGGATCAATTTACTATTAATGTATGCATGAATGCAAATGAACATAAAATATGCACATATACCAATCAAAACTCATTCAAATCACACATGCCAATACGTCTACAAATTGAAACAAAAGTCTTTTCATCAAGGGGTTTTGTCAAA
>CAODLS013227533.1:0-10663 GCA_948243855.1 Flueggea neowawraea | reverse complement strand
GGGTATAAGATTTTTCTTTAAAGAAGAATCAATTCCGCAATTCAGATGAATTGTTCTCTCGGATGGGCATGATACGATAACGTAAAAATCATAATTATCGCAAAGCATCAAATCATCAATGGCATTATGGCAAAAAATTACAAAAGTTGGCTAAAAGGACTTGAATGATTAAAAGCACATAATTGCCAATCGTTAATCACAGAAATTCTGAATCCAAAATAAAGTTGACTGAAGTTAATACCAACAAAAGAGAAAGAAAAACTTGACTTTTCTCAATGAAGACATATAATCCTCATCTCTGTTGCTAAAAACCCCCAAACTTGGTCAAGAGACCAATAGTTTTTTTGTTAAATTAACCTCATTATACACTAACCGAACGTATTTAAACCCCCAAATTTTCACCAAACTCAGAAACGGGTGTTGTGCGTGTGTGTTGTGTTTTTGGGTTAATTATTTGAGTTATTGGGTCAATTTGAGAATTTGGGTTAGAAAACTTCATAATGTATTTTTTTTTCTTAACCAAGTCCCAGTTCAGAATCCTCCCACTAGACCATAATTAGAAAAAAAAAAAAGAGCCTTTCACGTTGCCTAGTCCGCTAGTCGTGCAGAAAAAGAGCTTACCCGGAGTCACAGATGCTAAGCATCCCTCCATCCTTGCAGACAAAGCAAAAGCTTTCTGCAACATCCTCCTTGTTTATCTTCGTCGTCTTCTTCCTCCACGTTATCTTCAAAATCTGTTGAGGCGCCTGACTGTAGTCGAACCCTGCGACTCGGGGAAGAGTAATTGTCGCAAAAATTTCCACCACAGGCTTGTAAAGCACTCCACTGATCACAGAATAACCGTATATTTGATAAAACGGAACCACATTGGCCGGAAACAACAATATTATTATCAGCGACAACGACAAGATTTGGTAATATTCCATCTCCATAAGACGATGCATCCAAAACCCTTTTGTTCATTAGTTTCTTGTATTGTTGTTTAAACTAATTCACCAATATATCTTCCATTCATATACTTCCAGATAGTTATGGCACCAAAAATAGTGTTACAAAGTTCATTTCTTCAGTCAAAATTGGAGCTTGTTCCTAATTATTTCATGCAATTTCTTTTGTAAGAATAATGCATCTTGTTAAAAAGATATATTTTTGAAATCTGCTAGCTTAATTCTACTTCTTTAGTTGATCATATCATGTGCTTTGAAACTATCTTGTATTGTTTCAATATGCTTAAAACTTGTGTGTGCATTTTCATTCTGATAGCACTGCCAGATTAGCAGTTTCTCAGGCTGCTGCAAGTAACTGCACCCTGGACTTTAACTTTACGTCAGGTAACAATTCGAGTTGCATTCCAGGAGACTCGGGTGGTTTCCTGCAAAGAAATTTCTTTGCCTCAGGATTTCAGAAATACCTCTATGCACTTGGTTTGAGAGAAAACCAAACAGGACTTATATACCTGGATTCCTCGGAGCAAAGAAGTTGCTTGGTTGCAATGCAGAGTTTTGAACAGGATTTCTTCAGTTGCGGGATTGAGAAGCTGACAAGTGGAGGCGGTGGATGTTCTGAGTTCTCGGTTGCTAATGTTCATAGTAGTCTGGAAGATAAACTCAGAAGTCTTTCCGAAAATTGCAGACTGGAGGGTTCTGTCGGAGAACAGAATCAAATGTGTGGTTCCTGTATAAAAAGTTGGCAGCAGATAACAGAACCTCATGGATCAAACATTTCCGAATCTTGCAAGATTGAATCTGATGTCTGTGGGTTTGCAGTGCTGGTTACATTAACTAGTAGTAGAATTGATGATGATGCATATGTTCGAAGACTTTTCCGATGCCTTCAAGAGCAAAATGTCAACAATGGTTAGTAATTACTTGCTTAATCAGTTCAACATACAGCTATTACAAGGTTGTCAAGATCTAAGTCTAACAAACCTTTCGTTCCTCAGTTGCCGAGAACGATCAATCAGAAGGCAAAAAGAAGACCAAAATCGTCACAGGTGATTTTGCATCCTCTTTGTAGGTGGATCTTACATATTAGAATATGCAAATGCATACTTCTCTCTGACATTTGACAATTTACATGGAAGCAGGTATTTGGATTGTAATATTGATACTAATTGGAGTTACAGTAGCAGCAGCAGCTATCAGCATATACATTCTATCACAAAAAGGACGTCGGACATCAAAACTTCCACTGAAAAAGAATGGTACAAATCTCCAGAAGTTCATGTCTTTCTTATTAAAATCATAGATGTTGCAATCACTACATGAATAGTCTCATCCTCTGAGTTTATCTGGCAGCATTTCAAGACCTGCAAATAAAGGAATCTCCATGTCCGAAATTTTAAATCAAGGAGGTCTACTTAGCCACTAATAACTTAAGTGGAAAGAACCTTATCGGGGAAGGAACTGCAGGTGAATTTCTCATAATATGCCATCTTCATAGATAGTGACATCGTTTCCTGTGACCTAATGTGTGGCAAGAAAATCTAAAAGTAGAATTTTAACCATAGCAGAGTTGGATTTCTACTTGAGCTCATGGATAACACAATCAAACTGCAAAAATGCCACCGTGTCAGATTGTTGTTTCATGTTTTTGTTAATGTATCAGGAAAGGTGTACAAAGGCATACTATCAAGTAATGGGCCTGTTGCAATCAAGCACATTATTAACGATGTGAATGTAGAGACCTGTCGTCAGGGAAGTCACAAGTTTATCACACATCAGGCACCCAAACCTAGTTGCTTTGCTGGGATTCTGTGTTAGGCAAGATGAGTGTTTTATTGTGTACGAGTTGTGTCCCAGTGGAAACCTCTCAAAGTGGATATTTGGTAATCACTTGTCTGCAACTAAAGTTTCAGTTTTTCTGTTCAATACTGTCAGTGCTGATGAGTAGAAATTGATCATAACAGGGAAGGACAAGAAATTATCTTGGATCCAAAGACTCGCGATTGCAATTAACAGTGCCGGGGTCTTCAGTTTCTGCACACATATTCAGAAGGCTGCATTGTGAACCGTGATATCAAGGTGTCTCACAAGTTTGAAATTCTCTTTGCCTTTATTAAAATCGCACAAAATCTGTCACCTGCTGCCATTGAATATCAGTATTTGGATAGTAAGAATTTTTAAGCAGCTAAGTATTGTTTTCATTTTGCAGCCCACAAACATTTTGCTGGGGCCAAATTTTGAAGCAAAGCTATCAGACTTCGGATTATCTAAGGTTATGAACCTTGGTGAGAGCAATGTTAGCTTAGAAGTAAGAGGAACTTTTGGTTATGTTGATCCTGAGTATCAGTGTGATCGGAAGTCAATTCGTCAGGAGATGTCTACAGCTTTGGAATAGTGCTTTTACAAATCCTCTCCGGGAAGAGAGTCGTTAACATGAATATGAGGAAACCAATGCCACTGGAGAAAATGGTTAGAATCAAAATCCTGACATGTTAGTTACTTTGAATTGGTATCTTATAATGATTTTGACTGTCTCTACAATTGTTCTGATTCCCAGGCAAAATGTCTTACCCGAGAAGGCAGCATTTCCGAGTTTGCAGATCCTAAGATGGATGGTGAGTATTCAGCAGAGGCTTTTAGTCTCATATTTCAGCTGGCATTGTCATGCACAGCTCTTAAGCAACAACGCCCGACGATGCAGCAAGTTGTGGCAAAATTAGAACAAGCCCTCGTTATATCCACAATTGCAACTGATACTACTCCTGATTCCTGAAAGTTTTTGATATGCCTGATTCCTGAACTTACACCAGAATATTCAGAAATTTTTAACTGTTAATTGATTGTAGAGAATATTCAGGCAAGGATTTTAATTCTCCATACCGGTAATACTACCATCTGAACAGCCAATTTGTAATATTTGTATTGTAAAAAATTTCATACTATGGTTGATTCAGAATTCACAATTTCCCAAAATCATCTGCTTAAACAAATTGTTTAAATTCAAACACATGCAACAAGCCGCTTTGAATATTATCATCAGACAACATTTATACTCTTGTAGCTGGAAACGTTGACTTCATTAAATTATGCAGAAGTACAAGGAATTTTTTACTGCACTTTTAAGCCAAAAAACGAATTGCTTTCTCTGCTGAAACAAATGCATCTGATAATGCTAGTCTTTCCTGTTATCTTCCAATATTTTAGGCAGAAACTCATGTCTTGACCGCAAGAAGAATGGAAAACTCGAAGCGGGAAGAGATTACAGCCACGCAGGATTAGTCAAAGGGTTGACAACAGCCTTAACTTGCAAGTAGTTGTTGAGGCTGTATGCTCCTTTTTCACTGCCATGTCCACTCATCTTATACCCGCCAAATGGAACTGCAGCATCAAAGACGTCGTAGCAGTTGATCCATACTGTACCAACGAGCAGAGCGCGTGTCAAGGTATTGGCATTGTCCATGTTCTGAGTGAAAACTCCAGCCGCTAGCCCATAGTTAGTTGAATTCGCTCTGCGAATCACCTCATCAAGATCCCTACCGCAGAATAAAAGGATTGGCTATAACACCAAGTTCAGAATTTAAACATCGATGTAATGCAAACACCAAAGGAATACTTCAATCTAAGCTTACTTATATTTTAAGATACTCTGCACCGGACCAAAGATCTCATCCTGTGCAATCAACATGTCGTCCTGATAGCAGTATGATAGTTTTAATGGAAGGAGTCAGATAATTTTGTTCTAGCTTGCAGTTAATGAATTTTCTGTTAAATTAATCGGTATTAACACTACCTTAACATTTGAAAAAATAGTCGGCTGAATGTAGTATCCCTTGGAGCCGCATCTTTCACCCCCGGTTTCAAGATTAGCACCTCCATCAATGCCAGCTCTTATGTACTTAAGTATCTTCTGGAATTGCTTATCATCAATCTAATCACAACAACCAACAGACAGATACAAATGTCACTATATTAGACTTTGATCAATACTATTAAATTATCAAGCAAAAGGGAAATGTTAGAGAATGATTGCCAGATGCAAAAGAACGGAGCAACAGGACTGCAAACTATGTAGTGAACTCATTATGAAAATCCAGATACTGGTACTATTTTATCCGATTATTTTCTCTTTTTTTCTGTTTGTTTCTAGCATTGCATAGCAATTGCTTCAGAGTTGCTAACAGCAGCATTTTAACATTCTTCTGACATAATTTCTAAAAATTTCCTGAAGTTTGCACTTGAGGCCTAGTAATGGAGACCGTTCACAATTTAAACATCATAATGGATGCTCACCTGAGGACCTTGTTCAACCCCCTTTCTGAATGGATCTCCCACTGCACGTTTCAAAGCACGTGCTTTCGCTTTCTCTACAAACTCATCATACACTTTTTCATGCACAAATGTGCGGGAACCAGCACAACAGCACTGACCCTGCAACAAGAAACTCAAGTCATAAGCATATATGACTTAGAACACATTTTCGGTACATTCCTGGTTGTTTCCAAGAAGACTTCCGAGAATAAACCTGGTTAAAGAACAATGCAAAATGTGCAAGCTCCACAGCTTTATCAATGTCAGCATCCTCGCACACGATGAAAGGCGATTTTCCTTCAAGTTCCAAAGTCACAGGCTTCAGATTTGACTTGGAAGCTAATTCGAGTACTGTTTCACCAGTTGCAGTTGAGCCTGTGAAAGTGATCTGAAAAGAGTGCAAGATCTCATCCAGCAATTTTTTACTTCTGACAAAAACTATGTTCTGAAAATTGTTTCAACTAATATTGTTACATCTAGATTTACTAGCACAACTGCATGAAATACCTTGTCAACATCCATGTGAGAACATAAAGCTGCACCAGCAGTAGGACCATAGCCGGAGACCACATTGAGGACTCCCGGAGGCAACCCAGCCTGCCACAGAATAAAATGAGACTGAAATTACAAGACTAAAAATGTGTTTGCTTTGATGCCTGCATATGAAATTACAGTATGAACAATTAGTCACATGATTGATTGCAGCAGATACAATAACATCAAACGAACCTCGTGTAAGAGGTTAGTCACATAGAGAGCAGACAATGGAGTTAGCTCCGCAGTCTTGAGAACAACTGTATTAGCACAAGCTAATGCCGGGCCAATCTTCCAAGCATACATTATAAGAGGAAAGTTCCATGGAATAATCTGTCCTGCAACCCCAATAGGCTCATGAAGGGTTTGAACATGATATGATCCGTCAGCCGGAGCAGTGAGGCCATGAATCTTGTCTGCCCACCCTGAATTGCAGAAGACAATAACAAGGTTAGAATGCTACCACAGACGGAGTAATGACTGCTTATTTTCATTTTGTGTCACCTACCGGCATAATATCGAATATATCGTATCAGCATTGGTACTTCACCATTTTTAACCTGATCATAAGGTTTTCCACCGTCCCATGTTTCAAGTGCTGAAATTGTATCACTGTGCTTTTCTAACAAATCTACGAACCGCAACAATATACATGATCTCTCCTGAAAATTTGTAACAATTTATAATCTGAGCAAAATTTCTCAAGCATTTCACAATCCCTTAATGAGAAAAAGTTGTACATTCTTACATAAGGAGTCATCTTAGGCCAGGGCCCTTCATCAAATGCTTTGCGAGCGGCAAAGACTGCACGGTTTACTTCTTCAGCATCGGCTTCAGCAACTTGAGCAATTACTTCTCCTGTCCTAGGATCCATGGTTGGAAATCTTTTTCCTGAAATCTCATCAAAATAATGTACTGATCAAACATTCAAGTGCAACTACATAGTCTTTCGAATACAAACCAAAACATTATAAGATACCAACCTGAAGCTGCATCAACAAATTTTCCATTGCTCATTAACTGAGTGTGTTCAATCTTCACAGAAGGAGTGATTGGTTCCTCAATCGAAGCAGCAGCAGCCGTATACCTGCTGATGCCTCTTCCCCGTAAACCTGAAAATTAATGTGACAAAGCTATGATAATTGATAAGTCATTAAATCCCAATATCACAAAAGCTTTGGATTTTTAAAGATTTAACATTTCGACTACTAAATATCTCTCCTTTGTATTCCTTTTCTCTATTTTCTGTCAGCTAATTTAACTAGAGACTTTGGTATATATAGACACTTCGCATATGTGCTTAACTAGTTCTGAAATCTTCCACCTTTCATACCTGAACTCAATCTAATATCACTGAACCACAATATCGTTATTTTTTTTTCATGTATTTACAAAAAGTATCAACCACTTTCGATGAGTAAATTATTAACAATTTTCTCAATCTTAACAAGTGATTTCTTAGAGATTCCAACCCTATATGCTCAGGGCCAACATACTTATCGCGGAACCAACATCTTGTTGATATGATCATGAAAGTTTAGTATCACTCCTAAGAGAAATATTCTATGTAAACATTATGAAAAAATTGAAGGACATGTAAAGACAGAACTTGGTCTGGTTCGCTTGTTCATACATTCACAGAAAGAGAGAGAGATGTGTTACCACAAGAACGTCTAGGAATGGAAACACGAGAATAAAAAGAGAGCAAAGTGGAGAGTTTTCTACTGGCCATGGACAGACTAGCAGTTGCAGAAACTTAAGTATATATGGACGTGTAGCCAAACGATCTTCTCGGTTCTGACTTAATCTCCACTTGATCATTTCAAAAGTAGCCTACACTTTCGAGTCTATATTCATGCAAATACAATCATAGGTCATACACTTACAGCTAAGAAATCAAGTTGCTAGATACAGAAGTTGCTTTTGATCCAGGATGAAATTTTGATTTACTTTGAATGTATAATTGTGAAATTTATCCAAATTAAACCCGTTAGAACGCAACTGAAGCCTCTTTTACTTACACGACGTGGTAATGATGTACGAATCTTTTCTTATGATCCAAATCTCTACATTATCAAGTCAATGAAAAAAAAAACACTTGTCTAAACTTTGTGATTAATAAACTTGTGACTTAAATTTATATACTCTTTTCTTTCCATAAGTATAAGTTTTTTGTCCTTTTTATATGAATTAAAAAAATTAGTTAAAATAATTAAATTTTATAAGAATTTTTTAATAATATTCTTAAAATTAAATTTTAACAATTAATAATATAATTTTTAATACATTAAAATATAAATAATATAATAAAATACACACAATTATTAATTTTTTAAAAAATAAATTTATAATTTAAGATGAATAAAAAAATTATCTATTATTATTAGATGAAAAAATAGTACATTTTATCATACATATAATTACTATTCATGACATATTTTATCTGTAAAAAATATATATTAATTTTTCTATATTTTTAAATTAAATTTATTATTTTATAATCTATTTTTATTTATTGTAGAGAAAATAAACATGCCATAATTACACTGTTACACTGTCAAGACTGCTTTTGGTGCTTTTGAAAAAGGTTACAGGTAGTAATGCAATGTGACGTCTAGTTGGCTAACTTTTAGGACTGATTAACAGGATTAGACAGTCACTTCATCAGTCCACTTTGATCAACTTGCAACTTTTACACTGTAAACACTCAACAACTAAATTTGCATTTTTTTAACTTCTTTTTTTGACTAAATTTGCATATTGGGATATGAGCATCCCAAATCCTTTTATCAAGAGCAAGCTATGGAGATTAAGACTGCTTCCTGTTAAATATCATTTCACTGATATCAAGCAAAACTAAATGAGTTTTTTCTCTCTCTCCAAGGATCCAATTAATAATTGGATTATTTTTTTGTAACATTAATTAACTGTTACATCATAATGGTATCAACTATACAGCTGCAAATACATGGTAACTTTTGAATTACGGCTTTTAAGTTTTTTTTTTCAATGGAAAGGGGAGTTGGGGCCTTGGGGATGACTGGTCGTCGTAAAATCTCTATTGAGCGTAACCATATAGGTAATACTCTCCGATGTGGAATACTTATTTGCTCAGCAGTTAACTACCGATGGAATGTCACTAAAGCATTCGTTAGGAGCTAGCGGAGGCTAATTGGCCGCAAAGATATCAGGAGCAAGCCAAAGAGACTTGGTGAGTCTCGAACTCGGGACCTCACATGGAGCAACGCTCCTTCCGCTGAACCACCTCCTAGGAGGTATGCCTTTTAAGTTGTTAATATATAGGAAGCAGTTGCCATAAATGTGTCAACATGATAAAGTAGTCATGTTTTAGTTAGTTTACGTATTTTTAGAAGTGATCATGTTATTTGTTAGGCTTAGTGGACATGTTTTCCTAATTTTTTGTTAAGATTTCATGTATATAAATCAATCTTTGTTAATGAAGGTTATGTCACTTTTATAACCTATAGCATATACCAATAAAGTGGTATCAGAGCTTTTTTTTAATGGGCTTATAACCCCATATATCCACCGTATAACTTCCATATCGTAATATATCCCATAAACACTATAACCAACATAAACATATAACCATGTACACGACTTTATTCAATGGAGAATAAGACATTTTCTATGCCACCACCATTATTTGATGGCAACAACTCCAAGCATGGGTTGTCAAAATGACTGTCTATCTCGAGGCTTTTGATCTTTGGGAAGCTATAACGGAAAACTACGATATCCTACCGGAAAATCCAATGAAGGCTCAGCTAAAGACCTATAAAGAGAAAAAGAATAGAAAGTCTAAAACAAGAATATGTTTATTCTTTACTATTTCAAGAAATATATTTGTAAGGATCATGAATTTAAATTCAACAAAGGCTATATAGGGCTACCTAAAAAAGGAGTAAAGAGTTTGAAATAGAAGGCCATGAAAGAACAAAGAACATGCAAGCTCTAAACTTGATTAAAGAGTTTGAAATGCTGAAAATGAAGGATTCTGAGATCATCAAAGAACACTATGACAATATGTTGGACATTGTAAACAAGGCAAGGTTGCTCGGTAAGGACTATTCTGATGAACGAGTTGTACAAAAAATTATTGTGACTTTGCCTGAAAAATATGAGTCCAAAATTTCTTCACCAGAAGAATCCAAGGATTTTCCAAGCATATTCTTGCCAAAATTAGTAAATGCTTGTAGGCCCAAGAACAAAGAAGGCTTATAAGAGAAGAAGGTACTGTGGAGGAAGCTCTTCATGCCAAATTAATGGTTAACAGTAAGTTCAAAAAATATCTGATATGCCCATATTATAAGAAGACCAACCGTCCACACAAAAAAATGTTGTTAGAGACCAGATTTACAATGCAAAAAGTGTGACTAAATGAAATACCTAGTAAAAGCTTGCACAACACAAGATCAAAATGTCAAGGCTAACACAACATCAAATCAATCTCAAGAGGGGGAACTATTTTGACTTAGCAACTATCAAAACTAAAGAGGAGTGTTGAATTATACATTTTAAGTTACTAAGATGTAGGAAGTAGTGGACATGAATGTGTCAATAGGCCATGTTTTAGTTAGTTTACATGTTTTTAGAAGTGACCATAATTATGCTATTTGTTGGGCTTAGTGAGCATGCTTTTCTAATTTTATGTTAAGATTTTATGTATATAAATTCATCTTTATTAATGAAGATTATACCACTTTTATAACTCATATCATATACCAACAGTAACATTATATAATCATGCATAATGTTTCAATCAAAAATCAAATAAATTAGAATGTCATAACACAATGAGCAACACCAATAATCTATACTATATATAAAAGTATAGATGTGAAAAAATAAAAAAA
>CAODLS013227284.1:0-11400 GCA_948243855.1 Flueggea neowawraea | reverse complement strand
GTTTCTGGATCCATTTGTGGTAATTGAAATTTCTCCAGAGGCAGGTATTTCAACCCATCCAAGAAATATTCCTCCCAAGAAGCAAACAATAAGATCCCTTCTTCATTCTTGCTTTCACAACCTGTTCTTCCGAGAAGATGTGTATACTGCTCCTGATCAGAAGGAATACCCACCTGATTATAATAAAATCAACACAATATGTGAGGCAAAACAAATGAAAGACTATAACAAAAAAATTAAAAAAAAAAACAAATTTAAGTCCATCAAAATCACTTAACCTAGCGATTCAACAATAAATTCAAAAATTCATTCAACAATAAATTCAATAATCTCTCCAATAATAAATTTAATCAATAACTTCTGTAATTCATTCCTAAATTCAACAATCCATTCAACCCTAAATCCCTAATTAAATCTAAAATTTGTCAAAAAAGGAAATGGACTTACCAGGAGGACGACGCAGCGTGGGGGAAGGAAGCAGCGGCAGCGCAACGTCGATGGAGGGAAAGGAGAAGTGTCCAACGAAGGATGGAGGTGTGGAATGGAGAAGAGTGAGCGACAGAGAGAATTGAAAGATGAGAGTTGAAAACCTAATGAAAGAGGTGAATTGAAGAAGAAAAACGTCAGGCTACTTGGGAATTAAAGGGATGGTCGACAATTTTTGTAACCCCAGACGAAACGATGTTGTTTCGCCCTGGGGTTTAAAAAAAAAAAGAGGCAGGAGGCCCGCCTCGACTCCCTCTTCCATGAACTCTGCAAGTGACTGCACAGGGACGGAGCCCGCCAGAGGAGAACTCCTATAGCTCTCCTTCGGCGAAAGGGGGTGCTCCGACACCCCTTGTCCCTTAATAGCTTTGTCTCTGCTTGCAAGGGGAAAAGATAGGGACAGAAGGCGTGATTGGGAGAGAGATTATTACACGCAAGCTATTCTTCTTCTATTTCTTCCCTTTTTTTTTCAAACATGAATTCTGTTGTTTTCCATCTCTATTTTTTGTCGTACGCACCGTATGACCTAGGGGTGGGCGTCGGGCCGAGCCACGCCTGTTGAGCAGGCCATGTGCCCAGCCCAAACTCGCCCATACAAAAGGTCAGGCTGGGCCTGGGCCGAAGCCGCTCGCAGACTAGTTTTTTATAAAGAATAATTAATATTCTATATTTTTATCAAAATATAATTTAATATATATTTTATTATATAAATTATACTTTAATAAATACTAAACAACTCTTAAGTTTATAATTGACATTATTTTTACTAATTTATAACACATGATATATCAAATTAATATTAATATACTATATATTATATATATAAAATATAAAAACTATATATATTCGGGCCAGACGGCCCGCTGACCATTTCATTAAGCAAGACTCGTCCCTATTTTATTTTAAAAAAAATTTGAACTCGGACTGACAAAAATGGTCAATCATACTATAACCAAATTTTGGTTAAATAGATTCAATCTCTGCTTATTCAGAATCTTTGCTCCACCACTGACTCTACGTATGCTACATTGCCATAACTCCTAAAATATAAAGGAGGAAGGAAAAATAATTTAATAAACACAATCTAAACAGTTAACATTGTAGCTAAATATAAAAAAAATAGCCTTGCTGTTGATTGATCTCCTCTAGAAAACAAAATCTCAAATTACACTATATTCCTTTACTTTCTCGCGAACAAAACTCCGTTTCTTTTTGTCTCTCTGTAGAACCCACTCAACGCTTCTCTTCTCTAAGTTGTTCCAATCCTCACTCTCATCCACCAACATCTAAGAGGCACAAACAACAGTAGCAACAATAACATAATTTGATGGAGACAAAAAAAAAATAGAATATGACATCACTTTGAATTAATGAAAGACTATCAAACAAATAATAAAACTAAAATAAAAAAGAGAGAGATTGTATTGCAATGATGAAAAAGGATAGTTTCTAATTCAACTTATAAGGTAAAATTTATCTAATTACTGTTACAAATAAAAATAAAAAAATGCATAAAAGACAAAGTGTGACAATAATACAAAATTAACCGAAACTAATATTCAATAGAGAGGGGCTTCTTTACACAATTATTCAAGGGTTTTCTTAAAATAATAACACAAAAAATGACGCACATGTATTGAGCAAAAAAATATATACAAATTCAAGTCAAATATTAATCGTTGTAACATAATACGTACAAGATGATTATTTCTCAAGTATAAAAAATTTACCTGGAGCCATGTAGACAATTGATTCTGATCAGTGTAATGCGTGGTCTCATTGTTTGAGTACTAATTGGGTTGTCACGGAAGAAATTGAGATCTACTGAATCACTAAGTTGGAATAGGTTGGAATGTTCCTTCTTTGTTGGAATATCTTACTGTGTCTATCGCAACCAAGTTATAAAAAAATCGGTTATAAATGAAAATTTTACGAAATAAATGTGCTGATAGTATTTTTAAAACTTAAAATTATTTATGAATAAAAATAAAATTAAAATATTTAATTTTTTTACATCTGTACATTTATATATATTATAATTATAATATGATACAAATTTTTTGGTTAATTTGTGATTTTTGAGTTGATTGCGAAGGATTCAATGATCCATATAAGCCCACTAGACCGAAGGAGAACTTGGCCCAGCCCAAATCATTGAGCGAAAGTTTGATATGGAATGATACCGCGGTGCAGGTGGCAATTCATATTCGACAAAATTAAAAAAAAATCATCTTTGGAGTCTCGTTTGTATTGTATTTATGTATTTAATAATTGTATAATTCTGTAAGAAATTGTCATCCTAAAATCTGAAAATATGCAGCATTTTCGCTCAGGAAAAATTAATATTTATACTAAATTAAAATTTCGATTTTAATAAATAACATGCAAGTTTTCAAACATAAAAAATGTTAGATAAGACAAATTAAATTTGACAAATTTTATTTTCGAAAAAAATATCGATATTTTAGTGAAAAATTAATTTTTTTTGCAAAAAAGATAAATTTCAAGGGTGAAAAAAATATTATCTTTCAAAATGTATCCGGTGATCTCCAAATGTTTCCAAATCACAATTCTTTTATATACAATTTGATTTAATATTTTTTTGATATTTTTTTAATTAAATGCCTTAAAATTAAAATTTTTAATATAATTTTTACAATTTTTTGGCTGTTTCCAAAATGTATCAAACTCTCAATTTTTTATATAATTTTTTATAGTATTCAAATGTATCCAAAATTTAATTTTTATATAATTTTTTAATCTCCAAATGTCTCCGAATATATTCTCGAGTATCCAAATATATCTATCCCTACAAAAAATCAAAATAATTCAAAAAATTCACCCCTAAAGAAAATTAATTTAAACAAAATCAATTAAAATTAGCAAAATAACCTGAACAAATACAATTTTTAAAGTTTTTTTTTCACATTAAATAATGAATAACAAAGATTTTTTATTTTTTAAAACCAGGCATTTATGTAATTTAAAAAAAAATAAAAAAAGGAGCAGATAGGGTTTTTTTTACCCTAACCTTCGCTCACACCGATGTACACTCCACCATCACTGGCACAACACACTCCACCATTGCCCGCGAGACAACGAACAGAGCGTTGAAGAAAGGAGGTCAGCGAGAGACATCCAACCAAACTAGACCGAAAAGAGAAGAAGAGATTGAGCGACGCTAATGAGAGAAGAGATAAAGAGGAAAAGACACGAGAGAGAGAGAGAGAGAGAGAGACCAAATAGGTAAGGGTGGCAGAGGGCGACAACGCAGAGGGTTTTGGATTGTTATGGTTTAAGGGATGAGATTGAGATTGGAGAGGATGAGAGAGAGATGAGAGGATGAGGGAGGAGGAAAGAGAAAAAATGGTCATATGAGAGAAAAAAGTTAACTTTTATTTAATCAAATATCACATTTTTCAACTAAAGATTAAAAAAATGTCATCTAGACAGTTGAACATTAAAAATGTTGACATTTTAGTTATCATAAAACTGGTATTGCTATTTGTCAAAATCAAAATGTTTATACTGGCACGTGACATAATTACCTCTTCTCGCTCGGGCAAGCTTTATTAAATAGAACAGGACTTAAAACGACCAACATAAGACGACCATTAGGCAAGCATGAATATCCATAATACTCCAAACTTCTACTAAGGATTATGAACGCATACAAGGTTTAGGTCGACAATTGTTCAATTCCATTCCCTCCGTAACTAGCAAATACTATGCAAATGCATACAAGCAAAAGATTACCAGCTATATTTTCTATACTTTGTTCATATACGTATACTGTATGGAAAGTGAATCTATGTTAAAAGATGCAAAAGATGACTCATTGTTGAACATTTCGGTTACCCAAATCAGCTGCAGTTTGGCTGCTCGATTTAGAGCATCTGAAACCCAAAGAGCACTCTTAGCGAAGTAGCTACTGCTTACCACAGCATTGGCAGCAGATGCAGCTGTTCTTCCTGTTACTGACGCAGCTGACTTGGTCCTCTCTGAGACATGGTACTTCTCGTCCACCGATTTAACAGCTTCTATGCCTGCAAAAATCTTATCTGCTAGGCCAATCCTCTCAGTGAGCTCAGCAATCCTAGCGGCAGCCGTAGCTGAAACTTGATGAGACCCATCAAACTCTTTGGCCTTGCTTAATGCATGGTTACAGCTTCTCCGGCATTAGGAACAACAAATTGGTTACTTCGCGGCGACTGATAAAAAGTAACCAAACAGAATTGCACAATCAAATCCAAATAAAGCTAGCAAGCTCCTAGAACAAGTTCAATCACAAGCATGATTACTTAGAAAAGAAAAATCCATACAGATGGCTCTGGTTCATCTTCAACCCTCCACGACGGCCTGTTCCAAAAATCAAATTCATCCCGGTGGCTTCCCCAACGCGTTATGCACACGCGTTGATCCAGTATCGTAGCACCCTGCACCCAAGAGTAACACCAAGAATTTGTAGAGACAAGTCTATTAGGGTGACAAATCATTAAGGAAGGATGCAAAACTAAAATTGGTCATCAAACAGACTGAATTAATTAATTAATTGCGCTGAATCGAGGAACATATTGATTGGGACAAAATTCACACATGTAGCAACATCCCTAAAAGTAGACAATACCAGAAATCAATACTCACACTGAGCAAAACTGCGGTCTCTTGAGCATATGCGTCTTTGAATGTGACGTAAGCAGTGCATGCGTATTCACCCATTCTATCAATTCACAAAAACTCAAAATTTAATCAAAAGGAATATATACGAATCTAGAAAATTTAAAGAGTAGATGAATTACCTGACAATTTCAACGGATTGAACGGCACCGGAGTGAGCAAAGAAATCATAGACATCCTGCTCTGTAGCGTTAGGGGAGAGGCCAGTCACCTCCACCGTATAACCTTGATTCATCGTTACTGCCCTGAATCTATCAGTTAGTTCACCTGTTCGGACACGGAGTTTTGGGATCGAGGTTGGGGAGATTTGACTTACGGAAGAGCAAGGCGATGGCAAGAATACGACGCCGTAGGTTTCAGTTTATTATTGGGCTTCAAGTCTCCAACCGAGTATCGACCATGACCTCCCATTCTTTATTTTTTTAAAAAAAAAATTATTAATAATATATAAAACGAATATGAACAGATATTACAAGGTACTTAAAAAAAAAGATATTACAAGTTCCAAAATTTTTATTTGCAAGTGATTAAATTGCCTTTATTGTTTTCACGTGGTTTAACAATTGGTTGTACTATATAGCATATAGTATATAATATTTTTTAATAATTAATAAAAATAAATAGTAAAAAAGTAGAGACGTGACATAATTTTTAATAAAATTAGTTATACACAATATGTTATATGCTCATCCAAATATAATATATATTGTTCATGTCAAACGAACCTTAAAAAAATTAAATAATTTAGTTAGTTTTTTAAATAATCTACAATGAGTCCATTAGACTCCCAACATGAAAAATCTATAATCAGCTCTAGTGGAAGTCAATAGATAGTTTATTGACCCCTTGGGGGTAGCCTGGTGGTTGGGATGCAAGTCCTAAATTTGCAGGCCCAGGTTCTAGCTCTGGAGGGAGCAATGTCAGGTGGACGCGAACTTTGGTTTGACAATAGAGTTTGATGGATAACACCCTTAGACACATGCCCTAGATGAGGTGATGCTGTAACCATACTCGTGCACGAGCTCTAGTCTACTGTCGCAGTGTCAATTATAACTCTAAGAACATTTTGCAGCGAAAAATAATGTCTGCATACTAATGTCCAACAAAAATATGTTACTACTGATCACTCTCAACTCCCCTTTCAATTAACAAAAAAAATAGATAATTTATTATCAGAGAGTGTGTAAACTAATTGAATGTCTAATTTGCATTAGACATTTAATGGGTGGGATCCACTTTTAAAAAAGATATATTTTTTATTTTAGTCTCTCTCTTTCTCTCTCTTCCGTTCTTTTTAAATACCATTCATCTAGCTTTCTCTTTTTTTACACTATTTGTACTATATTATTTTTTAATTAACATTTCTTATATCTCACTTTTTTAATTAAACACCATATTTTGTATCTTTTTTAATTAAACATCATTTCTCGTATCTTTTTATTCAATTAAACGCTATATCTCTCCCGGGAAAAAAATAAACATTATATCTCATATTAGAGGAAGGTTAAATTTGTATTATTTTGTATATTTCCAAAATTTGAATAAATAAATAAAAGACTTTCATATTTAATCAAGACAAATATTTTTAAAAAATATTATTTTCCCAAAATTTGAATAAATAATTTTGCAAAATTAGTATGAAATATTTTTTAGATAAATATATTTATTAATGATTTGTATATTGTAAATAAATTAAATAATAAATAAAATAATTGTGGACTTCGTAATAAAATATAAAGAGAGTATAACCACTAGAGAAAATTAAATAAGAATAATTTATTGAATTGTTGATGTGTTATGGTGACCAAACATTTAAAAAGTATATAATCATCAAAGTTGCCCTAATTCCATGTGACATTTGGTTTGCACCAAACGGCTCATGGGTTGGGGTCGACGGACACATTGGACCCCAACTAGTCCCCCACAATGTTTTTCTTTTATTTTCTTTTCAACCTTTTTTGTATTTTTTTGTTTACTTCAATTGGTTGGTTCTTTTAGTCTATTTAATTAATAATTTATTTTATTTTAATTTTTTATTTTTCCAAATATAAAGAAAATGTGTTTTTAAAATTAATTATAAAAAATAACCCACTTTTTTTAACATATCTCTTTTTTTAACATATGTCTCTCTTTCTTTTTTTTTGAACATCTCTCTCTTATTTTACATCAAAATAAATATTACCATATATCTCTATAATTTATTCAAACACTATATATTGTATCTTTCTTTTGAAATTTAACACCAAATCTTGAAAATAATATTTCTTATATCCTACCAAATGGATCCTACATAATTTTAAAACTATTTATTCATATTTTTTAATATTTATTTTTATAGTCTTAAATATTTAATTGATCAACAATTAAATATTATTTAAAAAAATATTTTTAAAAAATTAAAATAAATATTTTTTTATAAATAAATAGAAATTTGTTTAAAAAATATGATTTTTTTTTTCAAATATTAACTAGTGTTAAATATTTTTGTGAAATGAATATACTTATTATGAAGTGTATATTGTAAATAAATTAAATGATATATAGAGAATTTGTAGGTGTTATTGTAAAGTTTCATGAGAGTTTAACCATTGCAAAGAGAGACTAATGAGTAGGGGAATACACGGTTCGATTTTGTAGACAAATCACCAATCGAATCTAATGATTTGGTTTTACTCTGTAGTCAAACCATTGGTTTAACTTTTGGTTCGATCGGTTTAAAATATAAGTAAAATTAGAGTTGATAAATGGCTTGATTGGTTTGTTTTAGGTTCGGTTTGGTCAGTTTCGTGTATGTTTTGAACAGATGTATATGTAAAAACCAACATAGTGGTAAAAAGAGATTAAGTTTGATTTTTGAATAGATAAAACCGCAACCGAACCTTTCGGTTTTTTTTAATTCTTCATCTACATCCTCTCAATTGGCTTCGGTTTCATTGTTGGTTCGATTTAAAACAGTTTGGTTTGGTCGGTTTTTTGTTCACCCCTACTAATGAGTGAGAGTTTAATAAAATATTAAGAAAAATTATTAGCTACATTTGATATACGGTTAAGTCATACACTAAACCAATCAAAAAATAGAATTTTCATTGGGACACGTTCCCAAAATGGGTCAAGTTAAAGAATCCTCTTTTCTAATTGATTTGACCATACATAAAGTATAGCAAAAAAAATTTCAAATGTTAATATAACATGAGTATCAGTCTTTTAAAGAATCTAATCATTACAAATGTCTTAATGAAGGGTTTGTTAGCTTCCAAAAACACAGCTTTAAATGTTGAAATGTTTATTTTTAGTTGATGTAGTATATAAAAAAAATAATGCCAATACATCGAATATATTTTACAATAAAAATAATGTTCGTACATTATAGATAAAAACATAAACGACATATAACTTTGGTGTCTGTTGGAAGATTTAGCATGAAGTGAGAGAAATACTGGGCTAGCATTGAAATGTTGAAAAGACTTGAGAGATGTGCGATCATTTTGCACTTTTAGTTCAAGCAATCTGCTGCTTCCACTCAAGAAATCTCATAATTAACTGGGCATTACTCTGCCGATCAAGAACTAAGACGAACTTACTTTCAAGGAAGTGGTCCAGCTGTAGGAGCAAGGTTTCGTGGCAAGTTCAGGTTGGAGATCTACCCCTATCTCCCTGTGGTGTCTCTGAATATCTCTGCTTAATGTTGGCTTCTAGCAGATGTTATGGTGAGGTTCCATCGGCTATCATCGAGCAAACCAACATTCCGCGGTAGGAAGTATTTGTCTGCATGGTCACGCCCAGCAGGAGAACGCTACTACCGATAGCCTCTGACTCCCTTTTTAGCTTAAAAAAAACTAAGACGAACTTTAACAACGAAAAAGGGGAGAAAAGGAAATCACAAAAAAATACCTATAAAACATAAATATATTGACAGGAAAGACACAGAGCAAAGAAAAAAAAAATCTGCTCAAAGAAAAAGTGTGTAAAATTAAGAAGTCAACATATATAAACTTTCACGTAATGTTTATAAAAAAATTAATGATACTAAATTACTTCTTTTGAATTTGAGAAAAACATTGGCAATCACTGTATGTATTCAAAGAATAGTGAGAGTAAGTTTTCATCTAAATAAAACATTGTTGATTGGTTTGTTCGATGAGTTTGGTTTCCAAAACTTAAAATAGAATCAAACTGAGTTGATCCAACATCGACTAAAAGTTAAGGTCAATGGTCATTTATAAGTATATTTTTCTCTTAAACCATTGAAACATCTTTTCAGGAACAAAATCGTAAAGCTCAACTTCATAACGGAAAAACCTAAAATAGACAATACCTCAATAGACATGTTTAACAATCGTTGAAGGACATGTGGTCAAAAAAATTGCGACTTTTGTGGAAATGATGGCTCCCAAGCCCTATGGTTGTGACTGAGGGTCATTGTATTGCTATGCATTCTACATTGTTTCAGAATCAAGGTGAAGAGTTGCTTATAAATATCTGACACATTTTCATGAATAAAATTGTAAAGGGTCAAGTTCATAGCATACAATAATTCAATAGATGGACTTAGCGATCGTCGAGCGACATAATCAACAATAGAATCAAACCGAAAAGATCCAACCAAACAAACCAAAATCGAACAAACTGCTAAAACCAAATTAACCGAACCGATGAAACCAAATCACTAATGATGTCGTTCAATTCAAGTAACAGTGATCTAAACCTTATTATTACATTCCGAGTCATATATGGTAGCCCGTATCCATAAATATAACCCTTTTATTCATGCATGTAAAACACCACTACACCATTGGAGACCTACCGGCCACCGGCGATTTCTCCTTTCTTTCAAACCCGGGCAAAGGCACAAGTAGCCAACAGAATCACATGGGCATGCCAAATTTGCCAAAATATGTATAAAAAAGGGCACGTGTTGGCTATTTGCAACTATATTTATGCTTAATTACGTACCAAATTGGCAGCGCCATCCTTTTCAATGAACGAATTTTTATGGCTCGCATGCAGAACGTACGATTAACGACACATACAGTAGTCGAAGAAACATTAAAAATTGTGATAACTCAAACAAAATTAAATGACAAATAGTGTGTACAAAGTGTTAACTTGTACCAGACGACCTTTCATGATGGTCATGGCGATATATGTGTTATATGCATGTATGTGTCATGAATAAATGGTCATAATGTTAACGTTAATATCACGGGTTTCATTTTTATCATACATATATTCATCTTTGATGCAGACTTGTGGCAAAAATATATAAGTGGGGGGTAAAGTCACGAGAAATCGACTGTCAACTTCAAGATTGACTATTTAGGGGTCGACTGCTCCTGAAATATTTTATATCTGAGGTTTATAAACAAGATCTAACATGTAATTAATTAAAATCTTGTTAATAAGTACTCATTTGCTTCCAACTTCTCTTTTTGTGTTAAACATTTTGATTAGAGTTCAAAATTAACAATGTGCATTCACATTAGTTTTGAGTGCAATATATCATTGATGAGAAAATTACATTTCAAATAAATAAAAGTAATGAATTAACAATATTAAACATACTTAATAGAGTAACACATTTGATTTAATTAAGTTATATTTTTTGATATCGTTGTCTGGTAATATTATTCGTTTAAACCACAAGAAAAGTGGTCTAAGGGAGAATTTAAGTTGCACCTTGTACAATCAAAGATTGTCTAAGAACCATAGAAAGAAATAGTCATGCATATTTATTGTATAAGGGTTAATAATTACTACTACAAGCATTAATTTGAGAAGGATTATCTCATACATTAATAGAGCAAGCCCGTGTTAACCCTTCTTCTTTCCTGGCCTAGTGACCAAACCATAAAGATACTATATATATATATGAAAATATATGGAGAAGGCGAGGAGGAAGAAATAAAAAGGAAAGTGTAACAAAAGGCCTACTAATATTACATAAGCAAACTCCTGATAATGGCAGCTTGAGCACTGTTGGAATCAGTGGATGCCAAAAGTTCGGACAACCGGTCACTTAGATCATCCACTTCCCTGTGTAAGTTTCTTATGTAGTTGCAAGTTTCTTGCAGCACCTTTGCAGCTGATACCTGCTCTCATGACCAGTTCATAAAACGAATTAAAATCAATGACCCATTAAAATAAACATTAATCTAGATTAGTTTAATTATAGTTTAAGTTAATGTAGAAAAAATCTCCTTCATTATTTATGACATGCATATAGCAGCTAGGGAACAA
>CAODLS013227008.1:0-11533 GCA_948243855.1 Flueggea neowawraea | reverse complement strand
GTCACATGAGTCAACAACAAGAACACAATAGTCAACACTCCCAACACAACCAGCACCACCCGATCATCAATCGTCCGGCCAAAAACCACCAGCGGCTCATCCCTCAAGAAGTACAGAAACAACCACGCCGCCATCATCACTGTAAACACGATCAGCGATATCGGATGCCACAACAGGCTCAATAACAGAATACCCAGAACGATCATCGTGTAATTCATGCGGAAGAAAGCCACGTTGGTCCTCACGCGCGATATCGCGTCAGACACGTTCGAGGGCAGCTTGAAAGAGCGGAAATTGAACATGACCTTCCATGGGCGGCGCGTGCCAAGGCCTTCTTTAATGCGTTCTTTGGCGCGTGATATGTACTCGAGGTTAGTGGAAGTTCCCGGAGTTGAAGAAGCGGGGATTGTTCCGTAGGTTGTCATGGATCCGGCGAGGGTCCGGCGACCGTGGACGGCGGCAAAGGTTTGACCTTTATGGTGGAATGGGAAGTAGAGGAGTGTAGAGGAGTTTATGAGGAACGGACAAGTGGATTATATAAAGAGACTGATGCAGGATGGTCATGTAATTGGAAATTTTTAATTAAATATTATTGAATTTTATTGTAAGAGAAATCGGTTTTGGATTTTTGGGTTAATTTGGGCTTTTGTGAGTTGTTGGGCTATTTAATAATGGTTTTATTGGTGGATCACTTTTTTTGGCCAATTACATATGGGGACATGCCAAAATGATTAATTATATATTCTGGCATCTTTTTTCTAAATTTTAAATGCGCGGTTCATTAATTAATATTACAAATTTACAAAAAAATTTATATGTTATTGGTATATTATTAATATTTTTATGTTGTTAATATGTTGTTGATATTTATATGTTATTTATATTTTATTTTTTATTTATATATTATTTAAATATTATTTATATATTGTTGATATCTTGTTTATATACTGTTTATATGTGGAAAATAATATATAAATAAATATATAATTTATATGATGTTGATTTGTTATTGATATATTATTTATATGTTGTTGATATTTTGTTGTATGTTATTTTTGACATATAATCAACATATAAACAAAGATATCGACAACATATAAATAAAACACTTTGAATTTGCAAATATATAAAACATCAACAACAAATCAATGACATACCAACATTATATAAATATCAACAACATATTGACAACATATAAACAAGATGTCGTGTGATTTGAAAGTCGCATCGTGAATTCGAAAAGTACATGTGTACGGAAGAAAAATTAAAGATTGTATCTGAAATATGCGAAGCTTGTTCGGACGAAATAAATATTGCAAAGTTTATTGGTGTACTGCGTAATTACCACATCACTTTTTTAGGGTGCTTCAGATTTGGGCCATTTACATATTCATTAGGCCCAAAAATATCAATTACAAATTAACCAACCTAACTTCTAATTTTTGGACAAATTTTTCAAAATTACATGCGCTGTCGACAAAAATTTGAAATTACATTTTTATAGATTTGTTTGAAACTTATTTAAGTTTTGTTTAAAGTCTGTTTATTTCTCAAACTTTTTTAAAACTTGATTAAAACTTGTTTACAAGTTGTTTATATGTTGTTTTATGTTTATATTCTGATTGGAATTGATTGAATGTTGTTTATAAACAACATATATACAATATATATACATCATATAAACAACATAAAAACAAATATAAATAACATACAAACAAATATAAACAACAAATAAACAGGGCTCCCTAATTTTTTATTTTCACATGTTGATGATAATTTAATTCAATGAATTTGCACCAGCTTCAACCGAGCTACGAATAGCAACTATGCTTAAGGGATGGATTATGGTCCTCTACTCTCAAAACTTGTTTCAAAGAAACCTTAATCGTCGCTAGTCGACCCAAATATGGCAAGCAGCGAAGAGAAATTGCCGCCATATCTGGGTAGCGCACATTCATAGATAAGATAAGCAGAACAAACATAACGGGAGGGAAAAAAGGACACAGAGGAGGCTGAGAACAAAGAGGATAGACGAGGGCACTGAGAGAGTGGAGGTTTAAGGCAACGAAAGTGAAGACAAGAGAGAACATGAGAAAAATCGTAGAGAGGAGGGGAGAGAGAGAGGAAAGAAAGGAAGAGAGTAAATAGAGAGAGAATAATAGAAGAGAGATAAAGGAGGAGTCCAACGTGACTAAAAAAATTGCAACGTGTATAAGAGAATTGAAAAAGGTGTATAAGAAATTTGATGAAATCAAACTGTAATATGCATAGGTAACTCGTATGCTCAAAATATTGGAAACAATTGTATGTGTACGGTATAATTATCACTTCAGATTTTTCTACTTTTAGCTTCATTAAGACTTGGAGTTAATTATGTGAGGTGCTTCAAAATTTAAATTTTGACAAAAGATGCCTATATTTTGATAATTATGTGAATGCCATATTTTTAACTTCAAGTTTGTCATATGCCATTTTTAAAATCTATTTCTTAAAAATACCATATTCAGTCAAATAAAAGTGAACTTCTCGTGTTATTTTGTCAAATTTTCTCTCTCTCTTCTTTCCTCCCATCTCTTTTGGTCTTTGCTCTCTCACTCTTTTTGATACGTCTCTCTCTCTCTCCCTCTCCCGTCCTCTCTTTCTCTCTATCTCTCTCTCTACTTAATTTTACTTCACTTCCTCGCAACAAGCCATGGTCATGTTGCACAGATCGAGCCACCGTTGATTGTTTCACCTTCGAACGCATTAGAGAATGAGAAGGCGAGTTCTTCGCTTAACGCCTTGAACAACGAGTGGACATAGTGGAGGCCAATGGGGTTTAGCTTCAACAAAACGGTGGCATTGATTGGTTTCTCCGTTTGGTGGTCGACGAAGGCGGCGAGTTCTTGAGGTAGCGATCACCTATTACAACCGACATTAGAGATGTAATCTCTCTCGGTTTTAATTTTAACGTTTTGGATATTGTTATGGCGATGGTTTGGGGTGGAAACGGTGTCGGATTGGAAGGATCAGAAGGGAGGCTTTAAAGGGATATAAGAGAGGAGGGAGAGGGACATGATGGTGATGAAGGAGAGGGGTGGAGGTCAAGTGCTGTGTTGTGTTAGGAAGATGCAATGATTAGGTTAGACTTCGAAAAATGTGTGTTTATTTCCTTTTTTTTTTGTCAGGTTTTTTCCTAAAACACTGTGAAAGAATTTTTTTTTGGACGTTCGCTGGATGATTAGACAGAGTGACAATTGAGGGAGTGGACGAAGTGGGACTGGCGGCGAAGATGCAGCGACGACTAGGGTTTCCAAACCATTATGATTTTTCAGGAAAAATGAAAATTGTGAATGAAAAATTGTTTAGTCTTTGAAATTGTTGGTTTCCAAATATGTATTGTGTAAATCTTTTGAATACTATTGTATATTTTGTAGTCCTTTGAAGACTATCGTATATTTTTTGTAGACCTTCAAAAACCTTTTGAAGACCATTGTAATTATTATTAAATTAAATTAAATTAAATTAAAATTTATAAATATTGTGCATACTGATACATATATATATATATAATTTATCTTAATTTTAAAAAAAATTATTAAACCAAAAATTTATTAAATCAAAATTTTTATAACAAAGTTGTAAAGTCTCTTTTGGAGACCTTTGGAAGACATTAGATTAAATCAAATTTCTTATAAAAAAATTACAAAATCCTTTCTGAAGACATCTAGAGACCTTCTAGAAAATCAGATTTTTTTAGCTGGAATTCATTTTTTTATGAAAAAATTAATTTCTCACGAAAATATCGTGATTTCTCGCTAATATGGTATTTGTCAAATTTAGTTTTTTTTTTGGTATTTTGCAAAATTGAAATCTTGAATGACATTTGTCAAAAATAGAATTAATTTTTCTAATAAAAGTGTAATTTTCCCTGAGATTTTTTTTTTGTTAACGAGTAAGTTCATGCTTTATTGTTTGGCCAAAATCTGAATTAATAAGCGGAATAAAATTCATTGGGATAATTAGGAGTTTGAGACAACCATTATTTATCAGAATTTGGACAGTGATGTTCTGGTTTTCAATCAACGGTTATAAATATGTTCAATATAGCCAAGTTCAAATTTATGGTATTTATTGGGCAGAAAAAACTATGGAATTTATATGTTTCTCTAAATTGAAAAGTAGAAAAAAAATTCCCCGTGCTAATTTAGCAAATATTCAGATACTTTTTTCGGATTCTAATCTATAAGGGTCAAAGTTTTAAAACATTTCCACATTAGAGTTCGAACTTGAGATTTATTAATGGATAAGATGTTGGTAAAATTCACATGTCATTTTTGTAGATAAGTGGTTTGATTTAAAATATTTTGGTCACGAGTTTTTGACACATACGAAGACATGATTATCCCAACTTAATTGAGATATGTTAGTTTATGCAATCTTATTTCTGGAAATTGTTTGAATAATGTTTAGATATATGTATAGCTAATTGTACAATGTGAAATCCTTGACAGAATCATCAAAACAAGATCAACTTAGTGGTTTAAGAAGGAAAAATGTGATGGCCTTTGAATGTTGGTGTATTAATTATTACATCTCAAAGTTGAATTTTAAATAAATGAGAAAAGAGTGGCTTGTTGTAGAATCCCCAACATCGTTAACTGCCCTTCTAACAAAGCATAAGTTGGAGTCTTGTGTGGATAAGACCACACTAAAACGTGGTAGGGACGGCATTTATAAACAGACGGCAAGGAACCACCGAGGACGGCCAGCTTTGCCCACTTGTCATGCTTCACACTATTACTAAGCTTCTGCTTCAATTTTTTGTTTTCAGAACTATAAGCCGTTTAAGTCCATTTTACGCTTTGTATCTGTTAGTTTAAGAAAATTTTGTGATATATAAATTCGAACAATTTGCCATCTTATGCAAGTCCTTTTTAATGTTCAATATTGTTATTTAAGCTTGAGAAATTCTTACTTACACTTAGTGTGTGATCCCGTTCATACACCAAACCAATCAGAATCTTTAGAACATGTTCTTCAGTGGACCAATTATCTATATATCATATTATAATTGGTTTGGTGCATGAACATAGTTATACACAAAGTGTAGGTAATAATTTGTTTTTAAGCTTGGCCTTTGGTTTAACTTATCCTTCACATTTTCAAAGCCAATTTCACATTCATGTCCACGTGGCAAAAGGGTATTGCAAGTTGAGTTGCCAGGTCATCAAGAACGGCAGAGAAGCATGTAGTGACTGAAGTCACTTAAGTGAGGTCAAAGAGAAAGTTCCACATCATGTGAAGCTTGCAATAGAAATTATGAGAATGAATGTCGTGTGTGTGGGCTATAATGAATGAAGTGATGCAAAGGAAACTGGCGTGTTTGATGCAGTTGTAAGGTTTCAGTTTGGTGCCACATGAGAAAGGAATTTGCCAATCACATAAAGAGATAGTTGCTTTGAATGATT
Organism: Flueggea neowawraea; assembly: GCA_948243855.1. Taxonomy (NCBI): domain Eukaryota; kingdom Viridiplantae; phylum Streptophyta; class Magnoliopsida; order Malpighiales; family Phyllanthaceae; genus Flueggea; species Flueggea neowawraea. Next base: position 6,083 of record CAODLS013227008.1, on the reverse strand, counting down.
GGAGTAATAATTAACATGGCATCAAAAGATTGTATGGAAAAAGATAAAAGACATGAATCATATGAAGATAATGTTATGGTAAAGTGTGATTTTGATACTAGGCATCCCATCTCTTTTGAAAAATAAGGGGTGTTGATTGGATGTTGAGATATAGCAATTTACTATCATTATGGGACATGATTTTCAAGCATTAATATCCTAACAATATTCTTCAATTATTGGTGTATAAAGCTTGTTTTGAAATGTTTCATGTTTAAATTTCGTTTAGTTCGTTTGAGATAAAATTCGTATGAAAACACAATAGATTTATAATGTAGTATCTTTAGAATTGTTTTTATCCTCAATATAGCGTGGGAATCATATCTTAAAAAATTGAATTTTTATATAACAAATTCATTTCGATTTCATATGCAAAAACTATCTAATAAAGTATTAGATCACTTATATCAATATTCGATAAAGATTTATTCTATCCAGTACCAAATGAGAATATTAATGAGGAGATCATTTTCATGACTCAGTTAATAACTGGTCATGATTATAAAGAAATGAAAGAAAGTCTGGGGAACGAAGGATTGATTACCACTTAACTTGTGGATATATATATATAAGGGTCTCTCAAGGTGCAAACATATTTATGGATCATTAGCAACCCTAACTTGATAAATTTTTCACGATTAAGAGAGTCGTGAGCATATGCTTGTGGCCTTGTGCGTAGTGTATGTCTCAAAGATAGCTATTTAGAATTGAGCATCTAACCACAAAATATATGGTGAGTTGTGACTTGTTTAATGAGTTTGGGCCATAAGGCTTCCCTGATTTTATATCAATAACTAATAATGAAAAATAGTAGAGCTAATTATGCCACATCATAATTAAACCATTTATTATAACAAATAGAAATATCAGTTTATAAATATCATGAATGTCATGTTTTAGATTTCTGAAATTCAGAGATGTCGTAGTCAACTATAGTCATATTCTGAATAGCAAAAATACCATATTTATTTCTGTATATAATTCAAAGTCTCACGATTTTTTCTCTCATTTGTCCCTGTGTTTCCTCTCTCTTCTGTCCAAACTCTCTCTCTCCCTCAATGTTTTCGTCTTTCCTGTCTACCACCCTCCCTCCTCCTCCGCCAGTAACCTCTCTGTTTCTTCTCTCTCGCCACCATACAAACAAAAAAACTCTAGCCGCCATTTTGACTTCTCTCAATCCGCAGAATGGTTTCCTCTTCTCTCGTCCCTCTCTCTTCCTCAGATCCACGTTCTTTTTCTTCTCTGTCGCGGTTCCTGTCGAGACGAAGAAGATGATGTGAGGACGAGGTTGACTGCAGTTTGGACGATGCGACACATGACCACCAATCCACGACAGAGACTCCATGCGAGGTAGCGCGAAGTTGCGGACGACGAAGACGATGCAAGAACAAGGTGGCGCCGCTAAGTCAACCGACGGGAAAGGCGATGAGAAAACGAGACGACAGTGGAGATGCAAAATAGCGACACTAAGAAGAGATGGCAAGATGGCGATGGCGGTAACGACGCAAAACAAAACCTTAGCAGTTTGATGGTTGAGGGCGGCGGCTAGGGTTTCCAACCCTAGCTACTATTTTTTTTGTTGTATGCAAATAAAAAAAATAGTTTAGTCCTTGAAATTTTATAAAATTATTTCATTTGTTGCATACACCTTTGAAGACCTTCAAAAATATTTTATAGACTTTTGAAGACCTTTGCATACCAAATTAATTACCATTAAATAAATTAAATTCTGTAAATATTGTTTATACAGAATACACACATATATAGATAATTTAGCTTAATTTAAAAAAATTATTATACCAAAAATTCATTAAATCAAATTTCTTATAAAAAAATTCTGAACTCTCTTTTGAACAGTTCTACAGACCTTTGAAGATCATTTGTATATCTTATGAAAAAATCAGATTTTTTTGGTTGACAATATTTTTTTCGCAAAAAAAAATCAATTTCTTGTGAAAATATGTCAATTTCTCGGACTATTTATAAATCTGATATTTTTGAAAGAAATTTAACCTGTGTTTCCTGTTTTTCACTTTTAAAATTTATTTTTTTAATAAAAGTGTGATTTTCCCAAAATAGTATAGATTGTAGAAAGATTGAATGTCAAGGCAACATAAACTAGCTGAAATCTTATTTTTTAAATATAAATAGTTATTGGTTGTCAATAAGAAGTGTAGATCAATTGGTAATACAAACTAAATTTGTGGGAAGAGATCTCGAATTTGCTCCCATGTGGAAAGAGGTGAGGAACTTTAATTGTTATTAAGTTTCAAACATAATTAATCTCAAATCATTAAAATAGATGAGAATGCACTAGTTCAAGCAAATTATTTTTCAAAAGATAAGTAATCCACATCTGGTTTATTGGGCTTAGGTGGTTTTTGATATTTGCTGGCCTATCCTAAACAAGGCGTAGCCTATTCTACATGGACCTTAGGCAAGGCCGCGCCTCAAATTAGACAAGTCAGGAACATAAGTTTGAGCCTCGCAATAGTTTGGCCCGTAGATTCATAATCTATTGACTTAATTGTGAGCGAAAATTACACATTTGGATCCGCAAAGAGCACATTTTTGAATAACTTATACGTTTACTTGTATTGGGAGTGTCATATTATGTTTACCACATGTCAAACATGTTATTTTTGAAAAACATGAGAAATTGCGGTATTTTCGTGAGAAATTAACTTTTCTGGTAAGAAAATGATTTTTTTAAAATATTCTTAATTAAGATTGTGTTTTAAGTTTACAATGGTTCACAATAGAGTATACAATTCATATTTTGAGAAAAGTATAAATAATTTTTTTAATTATTTTTTTAGTAATTTTAAACGATTTTTTTTCAAAAGCTATTTTTTTCCAATGCCGATTTTGACGTTCACAATGGTTCACAAAATAGTGAATTATATTATACATTATTGTGAACCATTGTATACTATTTTGAACGGTTCACAAATAGAGTGCACAGTTCATATTTTTTAATTCTAAATAATTTTTTAAATTTTCGATATTCACAATGGTTCACAAAATAGTGTATATTATATAGTAAATTATTGTGAACCATTGTAAACTATTTTAAACGGTTCACAAATACATTGCACAATTTTTTAATTCTAAATAATTTTTTAATTTTTGACTTTCACAATGGTTCACAACAATGTTGTGAACCATTTTAAACGGTTCACAATGTTTTTCTCTAAATGATCAAATGAATTTTAAAAACAACAAGTGGAACAACATTAAAAAAAAAAGCCAAATTAGTGGCATTTTTTGTAAAAATATCAAATGCAGTGGTATTTTGGTAAAAAGGAAGGGAGCAGCTAGGGTTAGGAAACCTTAGTTGTCACCCTCACACTCCCTCAACCGTGACGGACGACACGCCACAGGCGGCCTGACCCGCCTTTTTGAATGAGTGGGCTTGGGTTGGGCTATCAGCCGGTCAATTGGGCTGAAAAAATAGCCTCCAACCCAAACCGATGTCCACCCCTAATCCTCATTGCTCTCCTCTCTCTTCTCAACCCGCCTGTCCTTCGCTGTTTACCTCTCTCTCTTTCTCTATCTCATCTTTACTCGTTTTCTCTCTCTCCTCTCACATCCTCATCGACGTCAAGGAGAACTGAAGTCCTCCATCATTCGTCTCGTCATTACGAATAGATGGATCTCGATCTAAAACGAACAAACGGTGTTGTTCTCTCTCCTCCTTGAAGAAAAAGGCGATGGACAGAGTAATAGAGTAGGAGTGGCGGCAGAGTTCCTCCGGGAGAGACGGCGGAGTTGCAGCGCTACAATCTGTTTTTATGAAATAAAAAATGTTGTGTAAAAAAATATTTACTTTCTGAAATTGTTGGTTAAAATCAAAATTTGATATATGCAATCTATTTTTTTTATGTTGTTTGAAATTGAAGAAATTTGTGTTGATTGATTATGTGTATGATTTTGAGGATTGATTTTATGTAGGTTGATTTTGTTGAGTTTGGTGGTGGTAGCGATGAAGGTTAGGGTTTGTCAAATTTGAGCAGTCTGTTTTTTTAGTGTTGATGGTGGCAGATATTGATCTAGTGTTGGTGGCGGCAAAAATCTGAAATTAATGTTGCGCACACTTTTTGAAGACCTTCGAAAACCTTTAGAAGACCTCTGTAAAATTTTTGAAAACTTTGGAAGACCTTTCGATGACTTTTGAAGACTTTTCTAAATTTTTGAAATTTTTTGTATATTTTTTTATACCAAATTATTTATCATTAAATTAAATTATTTCACAGAAAATTATTAAATTAAATTTCATATAAAAAATTGTGAACTCTGTTTTGAAGACCTCTAGAGACCTTTGACTTAATCAAATTTCTTATAAAAAAAATTATAAACTCTCAATTGGAGACCTTTGGAGATCCTCTAGAGATCTTATGAAAAATCAAATATTTGTTTTTGCTAAAATTCATTTTTTTTTGCAAAAAATGCAAATTTTCTTGAAAATATCGTTATTTCTCTCGAATATAACATCTTTCAAATCAGTTTTTTTCTGACATTTTTGCAAAACTGGTGTTTTTTGAAATTTTTTTTTCAAAAACAGTACTTTATTTTGTTATAAAAGTGTGATTTTCCTCAATCCATTAGGTTATCCCGCAATTTGAAACATCACCACTAAAATTAGGCCTGAAGATGCGAAGTTACACAACAATGAGCAAAAACCGGAACGAATGAATTTGAGATTCTGATGAAAGCGACATAGGAAAAAAAACCTTGTAGAATCAGTCAAATCATGTAAGAATGTTTCACAAGTTTTCCTCCTTGATTATGGGCATCGTCGAATACTCATACTTAAATTCGGATAAATCTCGTATACAAGAAAAGTATGATTAGTCATGCATTTGTCATAAGGCTAATCAGCTCCAGAATGTCTAGAATGTAATGATGACGTGACGATCTTGTTGCTTGGTTGACCTGAAATTATGTGACGTCTGATAATTTGAAGTTAAAGAAACTTCAACTTGAAGTAAAATCTTGTAGGGATTGGAGTTGAATGTTGCCTCTAAGACTAGTTATAGCAAAGTAGAAAATTTCACAAGTTTCCTCTTTTAAATGCCAACACACTCAATATTGCATTCTAAGTCTTCATTGCTTCTTCTATTGGAATAACCCTTTGCTACCTGACCTTTATATATTTTCTAACCTTCATGCTCATATGTGCCATCAACAAAACTTACAATCTGATAAGAAAAGAATCAACAAATTGAGACTTGCATATTTTTCATTTCTTTTCTTGTGAAGAGAAATTGTTCAAAGGCAAATATTAATGGAGGGAAACCAGAAGTTCCTCCATGGTACACTTGAAGCTACCCCATATAATCCACCATTTCCCTTCAATGTAAGTTCTAAATTTCGGCCTTTTCTTTTAAAATTGACAACATATATATTCAACTATTTTAAGATTTTCTCTGATTTCGTGTTGGTTGAAATCCTGTTTCTTTGTAGTGTGTAGCTTCAAATGGAAAGTCAACATATTTTACAATCAAGATAGACAACAACAAAGTAGCAAAAACAAGTCCTGAACGAGACCGTGTTTGGAATCAAACATTTCAAATCTTATGTGCTCATCCACTGGATTCAATCATCACCATCACTTTGAAAAAAAAATGTTCCATTTTAGGCAAGTTCCATATTCAAGCCCACAAGATAGTCACCGAGGCAAGCTTGATCAATGGCTACTTTCCACTTCTGATGGAACATGGGAAACCAAATCCTGAACTAAGGCTCAGGTTCTTGTTATGGTTCAAGCCAGCTGTTCTTGAAGCAAGTTGGACAAAAATACTCGACAATGGTGGATTCCAGGGAGTAAGGAATGCCACATTTCCTCAAAGGTCCAACGGCCTTGTCACACTCGATCAAGATGCTCACCACTTGCCTACTTTTCAGCCTCCATCATCACTGTGTGGATCTCCAAGAAAATTGTGGGAAGATGTTTATAAAGCTATTGAAGGTGCAAAGCATTTGATTTACATTGCAGGGTGGTCTTTAAATCCCGAGATGGCGCTAGTAAGTGAAATTCTTTG